>VIAA01000014.1:1757247-2044889 GCA_015776775.1 Magallana hongkongensis
CCTTTTGTAGAGTTAATCTCGGTTTACAAATTTTAATTTGTTCAATGGCACATAAAATGTAAAATAGTTTATTCTGTTTTATTATTGGTGTTTCCTTGCTTCAAAAATCGATAGGTTTTAAGTTACAACAAATGATAACCAACCAATTAAGTAAGGACATTTTTCGGATTGTGAACGTCATCTTCGAATCTACTTGCACCGTCAACATCATGACAATAGTCAAATCAAAGAATAAGAGTGATTTTCTGTAGTTCACCTTAAAGCAGAAGGACAGCATTTACTTATTAAGACATTGTTTTTTATTTTTGGATATCGTTGTTTCTACATGTGTATAATACACCAGGCAGTGCAGACAAATTGAATCTGTGTTAGCGCGGTATAATAATTTGTCTGCACGGCCTGACATGTTATAGGACCGACGATATCCAAAAATAAGAATATAATGCTAATATTTACATTAATTCTTGTCATGTTTGCAAAATTAATGTGAAAAGTACCTCAAAATAACTCCATTATCCTGTGGTTCAGTTTAAATTAATTGAAGAGCTACTGTAACAGCCAAAACCATGAACTTTGATTTTCACTTGTGACATTGCACCTTAACAGCGTTCAACGTTTGTAACGTTATTATAAAACTCATCAAAATAATGAAAAATAAACTAATCTAACCTTATTTGAGGTCATATAATAAGGTGTTGTCCACTTATATAAGCAAATGAAAACATAAAACATATAACAGCCTTTGGTATATCGTCAATTATCGTTTTATAGAATAAATACTTGAATACTTTTATAATGTTACCATGGAAATCGTTAAAGATTATTGAATTAGTTTCGTTACGATTTTTTTTTAAAAACCGAAATGAGTAACTATTTAATTTTTACAACCCTATCAGTGTTCATGCAATATGGTTTTTTTTTTAATGAAAAATGACATCCGTTGCTATGGTAACTAGGCCAAGCAATACGAAAAAAGAAATAGGGTTGTTTTAATATGCTGTTATTCCTCATTTAGTAGACTTTTAGCATTTTTTTCTGATGATACCTGATAAAATGTACCTCAATTTCATAATATACCATAAAAAAATTTTATATGCAACACTGATGTTTTGTTGCTATGGAAATTAAAGTACCATTAAAAACATTCAATTTGTTTTGTTTTGTTAAAAGCCCACAGCAACGGCAATCATTTAAAGGAAAATTTTATTTTTTTTAAGATGCACTTAGGTTAAGGACGTACTTGATTTTTTCTCAACAATTATTATCATCTTATCATGTTTATAATTGATTAATACCCAATCATAAATGCCTTAAATTTTTTAGAAATTTTCCTTATTTTGTAGCAAGTTACTATAGTAACAGTTCTAAATTTTTACTTTTTATTTCGTAATGGTGTTTACATTCAAATTTCAAATTAAAGGAAATAAGAATTTGAATGACATTTATACGCCTTTACCTTCGGTTACCATGGCAGTGGGACCACTTAACAACAAATAAATGGTGTTAAGTTTTTGTTTTTGCACATCAAATTCTTTTTCAAACTGTAAAGTATGAAGAAAATCCGTGACTATGTGTGGCCATCGAATTTTGATTCAACTAATATCATCATTTCATGTTGTTGAAAATGTATTTATTGCATTGCCATCTATGGTAATAAATTGTACTAGAACGGAGTCCAAAAGATTATTTTGCATAGTATTATTCTTATCATAGGAAATATCATGCATTACATGTAAAAATCATAACAATTCAGGGTTAATTCGTCGTGTAGAAAAGGGTTCATTTCGTATCAAAGTGTGGCTTAATATTATTCGCAATTGCAATCACTTTCCCAATAGACTGGGTCATTTACGTAACTGGAAATATTCAAGAGAAAAGAAAGTGAAAAGAATAGAAACTTTATAGCCTTGTATTATTATACAGATCCCTTATTATACGCCCACAATTTGTAAATTTCAGCTGTGGTTCCTGAACTTAATTAAAACCTGAAATGTCAATTAATAGTTAACATTACTGACTCCCTCCTGTAATTTTAAAGCAATCCTATTGGCTCCGAAAGCTGATCTCACATTGAAAACGTTTATACATTAACATTACCCAATCATTTTTATGTTATCATATCGAGTTTGTATCTCATTTGTTTACATTTTGTAGTTTTATGAGCACTAGTATATTCGATAATGAAACTGCAAACTCTTCGCTTAAAAACAATGCGTATATTCAGTATATAAAAGGAATTCAGTGATAAAACGTTTTGTAATTTGAAATACTGATATAACGATTTAGCAAGAAAGAGTTATTTGATGAGCCTTAAAATGAATGGAACTTATTGTATCCTCTGGTCGTTTCTTCTATATGGGGTGTGTTTTATTGGTATAACTGATGGTTGTCCCGCTCGCTGTTCTTGCGGTGGGGATACGTGTAAATATGTGTCTTGCAACAGTCGAGGCTTGGAAAACGTTTCGACAGGGATACCCAATGATACATGCACACTGTAAGTCATTGCCATATCTAAATTTAAACTTAACCACAGGATAATTGAGTGATTTTGAGGTACTTTTCACATTAATTCTACTACATATAAAACTGATAACGATAATAATAACAAATAAATTGATTTACGTAACGAATATAAAATTATCCAATTACCAATAATTTACTGAAACATAATGCCTCTGTAAATTTATTAAATTGATTTTCACCTCTTTATCATTCATTATACTAAATGATATACCGCGCAAGCGCGAGAATTAGCACGTTATACATTAAAAGGATACAATGCTTAATATGTTGAACCAATTTTTCTGTTAATTTTTGTGAATATACTGTGCCCGAATTCTATCTTAATTGCTTTCTTGACCTATTGTTTAAAATTTAAGTTAAAAAACCCAATGCTTGGCTGGATATTTAAGGAAGCGGGCATGGAAGAAACATCTAAACCGAAATGGATAATATATACATGTACGTGGCCTTTAGGTAATTCTTTTTGTTGCAGCTGACTGGAAATAAAAATAAGAAACTTTGTTTTTTAATTACAAACCAGTGAGTTGGTATTAAGTGTGTCGTATATCCAATCTAATTAAAATTAGATCTTCGATCCTCTCCTATTAGATCGCTACACAAATAACTTTTAAAAGACCTGTAAGTTCTGAGTTTTGAAACACTTTGTAGTTCATTGTGGCAGTCATTTTAAAATTTCTGTTGAAGTTTGATCTCAACTAAGTTCAAGTTACATACCTCCCGATTTAAAAAAAACCATGTTGACATATCGATAGATTGGATTTAAAGTTTCATATGATGTGACAAGTTTTAGTATTATTTTGCATATAGTATTATGCAGACTACGGCTGACTTGGATCCGCCAAAGCGTGTCATCCATCTTACTCTCATCTTTGCTATTTCGGGCTAGCTTATCAAAAATGAAAGAATGTTTTTAATTAATTTTACTAAAATGCCTTATCAGGTAGAATTCAATTAGTAAAATAGCTTACGGACATCATATTACAGGTGTTGAAATACCAACGGCGTAAGCAGTTACTCTCGTGCAGGCATGTTATAGCTTTTTTGGCAAAATGTTTTAATATTAAAGTATAGATTATTATAATTTTAAATAAGTTCTTCCCATTCATAACCCTGTCCTGTCCATATAACGCATTCTGAATTGATATTTAAATCATTTTTCTTGAAAAATGTGAGGAAATGTAATTACTTTCTTAAAATGTGGTCTCTTCTTAATAAAGTCGCACCTGTTTTAAATGATCACTTGTGGTAGAATGAAAGACAGGTGGACTCTTATCCCAAGTTCCAAATCTCTTAAATCTCTGAGTATGTTCATTTTAAACATAATTTCGACACATATAACAAATTCAGAAGTTATAAGTCACATGCAATCATTTTATTTTAAACATATTTCTGAAAAAAAAAGTATTATTCTTTATCTAAGTTTTATTAAAGTTTTATTAATTTTCTTCATATATTCTTTTAACATTTTCATTTGTGTTGTGGAGACAATAACTCATATATTACATTTACAAATTATTATCAAACAAAATCATGACACAATCTCCAATATTTTAAGAGAGGACATGTATTGTATACCAAGCTCTACAGCCATGGTCTTATTTTTTTTTAAATAGAAAGACCTCTTTCTACTTTCTATTCACATAAATTTATTCAATATGCTTGAATTTTTACATAGAAATGAATTATACTGGCAATATGGCTTAAATACATGTTGAGCACAAGACTGACCATTTAATAACTTTGTATTGAATTGAGTTTGTATAAGCAACACAAAAAAGGTGTTATAATCACTAACTCGCTAAATCCTAGCATAATAGTTTGTACTATTCAAAAAGACAGAATCATGCTTGCGCATAGTTATTAACGGGCGCAGCTCGCCGGTGTAACGAAGAGTATTGACCCAGGTTAAAAATTGACCGGGGGTCATTTTTCAACGTTGAATACTGACCCGGGGGTAATTTTTGAACGTTGAAAATTGGGACAAAAATTGTTAAATTTATACCCGGGGTTATTTTTCAACGGTATGAGAATTTTTTTTCTAAACTCTGACCTCGACACGTTGAAAACTGACTCTGTTGAGAATTGACCCCAACCTCAGAGTTTTGGTCTGAACTGGAACTTACTCTATGCGATTTAAATGTACCATCATGCACATTTTTGAAAGTTTCAGTTTTAAGATGTTCAAACTGTTCGATACATATGCGGACGTGGCTAATTTCTTTCTGGTTGATATGTCCGATTAATCATTTAGTTTTGAGACTGAAAATAATATATTCGGAATGGAACAGGCGAACAGGGCTAGGATACTTTTTGACATATATGACATGGTTTTCATTCCCCCATGAAACAGAATTTAAAGTTTAAACTTGTCATAATCTCTGAAAAATATATGTAACATATTGCCCGTTATCGTCACTTTTTAGGCAATTCAACTCTATCGGACAGCGCGGCTATGTTAAGGCTGTCCGAAGCTAAATATATATCGAAAAATGAAACTATTTTAATTATCGAAAAATACTTTAACCGAGCGAGTTTCTTTTAACTTTTATTACATTTATTAACAGTGACATCCAACACTATATTTGATGTATTTTTGTGACGTCATATATTTTTCTTAAGCACGTGACGGGTGTATTCTAACACGGTAAATAATCTATAAAAATTGCATCGGCGCAAGTGAATAATGACATAAAATCAAAACTATTTTTATGAAAAATCCTTCGATAGGTAATGTATTTTGCAGTTCTTGCTGGGGGTTCATATAAATATTTCGTTTATTTGAAATATTGTCAAAACATTTCGTACCGTCATCGAAATTAGGCACATTTTTACCTTTGAAGCTCTATTTACACAAAATCGGGTCAATCGGTAGGTTTCCCCCAGCAAGATTCACAGTGGTACTTATTTTCTCTCCCGATTTCACGTAAAATATACTAAGATTGTTTTTATCTTTCACTTGTGCCAAGCCGTTTTTTATATGCATGTACATATCACCATTCATTAGATTACACGTAGCAGGGAGAGTCTCAAAACCATTAGTTTATGAATAATTATTTACCTATTACGAAGCTTTAAAACTGTTGATTTTTTTATACTCCATATCGGTGATATTGAATTCAGTATCACTAGTATTTACAACAGTGTCTATGTAAAGGAATGAAGCGGTTTTATTATGCACAATGAATATTACTTATTACGTTACGATACATTCCCTAAGAACGATCGAAAGGAATGCAGACCGTGACGTCAAAGTTAACTATGACGTCATATCTTATGAAGTACAAAAAGTGACTTTCTACAAATCGCTGTGAAATTAATCGGGCAGCCTTAACATAGCCGCGAGGCACCTGAAGTTGTACGTTTTTCTAATAATTGAAAATATATAACCTCAATACTGTTTTATTGGATGAAAGGTAAATTTATATTTATATCAAGACAAAAGGATATAATGTCAGATATCTATGCTTAATTTGAAGAAGTCAGAATATTTCCATGACAAAATAATAAATCAATGGTTGTCCTATTTTCCCCCTTTTTTATATATACTGTTTTATACGTATACACACAGCATATACATATTCTTACATGTTTTTAATTTTTTTACGACTTAATAATAATTGTTCATGAACTTGTCAGATTAACTTTATTGAAGCACCATCCAATTTTCTGCATTTACAGAGACATAGTTCTTTTTAAAAGATGCAATTTATTTCTATCATTTTAAGTTTTCAATTCCATTATTTACCTGTAAATTAGAAACACGGGCAACTGACGTAATCTACTTTCTCAAAATTAAAAACATATACCCTCTACACAAAAATGTAATAAATTTTAAAAAAGTAGGTTTGCAACTAAATATACAGTCGGAGGATGGTTGATCTAATTATTTAATGGTATACATGAAAAGGCATGCAAAAAGTTAAAAATATTAAGATTACTCAAGTATACAATTGGTAGATAAGCACTTGTTAAAATTTGGCTTTTATCAGATTTAGATTAGAATAGGGTGATGTTGGTTGGAACAGCTGTATGAAGGAAAAAGGAAAATCCGAATTTGCTTAAACATGTACAAATTGAAGCAACCAGGACAGTTACGGGGATCAAATTTAATTCTTCTTAAATCATTTTATAGAGACCTTGCAATCTCGAAGAGATAAACATAAACTAATTATATTCTACAAGATTATAAATGATTTAGCACCACAATATATTTTAGATTAAATTCAAACCTATTTTCTTACTGAACATTTTACAGGTCGAATGGTTTTTTTTTACTATCTACTACTATATACTTATTACAATATATTTGTTCCATCTACATGTAAATTATGGAATATTCTTCGTGCAAAAAAGAAAAGTTCATCAACTTTATCTTTCTTTTAAGTCAAAACTTAAAAACAAAATATACCTAGAACATACAAACCTTTCAGGCAAGGCAACAGGAAATATATGTTACGTCAATTACGGAATAAAGCTAGTAAAGCTTACTTATTTAAGGATTATTTTAACTGATGTGAGTCGATGTTTATACTGTGGGTCTGAATCTGAAGGAAATACGATTTTCCCCCCTGGATTTCTAAGATACACTCAACAAAGAGACGAACTTTTTAAACAACTTATTTACATAAGTGTATCTTTATATATGAACTACATACTTAATGGTAGTTCTGATTTTTCATATAGATACAATTGTTTCCCATGTTTATACTTATATTAGAGCTCCAAAGCGTTTTTGATTCTCTTAAGGTACACTGTTTTAACCTATTTAAGTATTATACATGTTTATTTATTTGATATACAGTTTCCTTTTATTTACTGTTGTTTCCAAAAGGGCTGGATCATGAAAATCTCATTCTTATATTTGTATCTCTGCAAGAATAAAATGAAGGTTTGTAAATGTAGGTGTGAGTGAACATGTCTACCAACAATATGTCATACAATCATATATGATAAATATTTAGATAATTTTTTAATATTCAAGTATCTCATGTCTTATTTACACATAATATACACATTTAACACGTTTAAATTAAATCAATAATGTAGGTGGCTGTGATAGGATGGTCAACCATCTACTCTAACGCTGCTGTATGATCTTCTACTACACATGTACATAATTTTATTCAAAAGATGCAATTTACCAATTTATTGACGAAAACAATTTTTGTGATCAAAGCAATTTAGAAACTATTAAAGCAAAATTATTCTATTGCCATCCTGTACAAAAATTAGGTTGCTAACTTGCTTCAGATTCCATGAAGCAGAATTGTTTATGCCTAGAAAAATTACCGATTTGATGATATTTAGTTACATCAAAAGTTATCCTAACGTAACAAATACAACATACAAAAAATCGGCTTTCAACATATAGTTACTACAGCATTGTTCTTGAAAGAGTACATGTTAACATATCAACATTTTGTAAACTGTTATTGGCTGGATGGTTGTGCATACAAAATTCAGATAGTCACAGTTTTAACAAACTAAGTGGGTGCAAACACAAAAATCTCAAAATGACATACTGTACATTTTGTATTTACACCCCCCCCCCCCCTCCAGAAAATTTACAATGAACAATATCAAAGTTTCAATTTACTGGGTGAACGTAAAACCAAAATTAAACAATATGACGTATTGTGATTATTTAAACTTATTTATATTTGTACACTTCTGAAGCAAATTTAAAAAGGAGTTTTACTGAATTGAATATTCTAACGTGTAACCATGTATCCAAATATTATTAAAAAACATATATTTCTTTAAAAATAAAAAGATATCACACAAAACAGCAATTATACGCGTAAAGTTTATTATGAATAAAATAGTTATCACATATTTAAAGGGATACTATCTAAATTCAAACAATATTTATTTAAGTCTCATTTTAATCCCCCCCCCCCTTGAAACATGTAAACATGAAAATCAAAAGAATAACACAGGATGAATGACAATCTTTAAGTTCTCCTTAAAGATAGCTTAAAGATGCTTAAAGGTAGCTTAAAGACGATCTTTAAGCCACCTTTAAGCTACCTTTAAGCTATATGTGTTGCTTAAAGATGGCTTAAAGAAAGCGTAAAGATGGCTTAAATGCAGCTTAAAGACTATCTTTAAGCCACGTTTAAGCCACCTTTAAGGACAACTTATAGGTCCTTAATGTCCAAACTTCTTTAAGCTACCTTTAAGCTACCTTTAAGCCATCTTTAAGCCACCTTTAAGCCATTAAAAACTCTTTTAATTCAATATTGTGCTTAATTTACATACAAAATATATTAACTATATGATAATGATAGAAAAGGTATTAAAAACGGTTTTTGTTCTAGAAAATAAAATGAAAAAAAAATAATCAACACGCCCAAGACGAGGATTGAACCCGGGACCCTTCGTTTACCAGCATCACCTCTCTTCCTCTGCGACACGGTTACTTACATATTAGGGGAGGTTTTTATATTCTATAGATCAGTGGAAATTGAATCAATGTATTCAATGTGTATTTTTTACTTGAAAAGAATTTGACTTCCATTCAAATTGTAACAATCAATCATATCTAATTTTTAAATTACATGCATGCATATATTTAGAATGAAATAAGGAACTTGGTCTTCAGTGAAAAAAAAAAATTATACCATAATGGAAACCGATAGGCTTATTTAATAAATATATTTAAACGGAGAAGATAAACGTTCATCTAATTCACAGCTAAATGAAATGCAAGGAAGAAGATGAAATCATTTCTTTTATTAAATGCATTGAAACTATTTGGGTATTAGTTCTACGCACTTTTCCCGGTTTTCATGATCACGGCGCCGTTCCAGTATGTTGAAACATTTACTTGTATACATGATTTTTAGACTATCAATTCTATAACAAACAACATTACCAATAACGGGTGACGTATTTACTGCATGTGGCAATTGCAAATGATGTATACATATACGTGTACATACAATTGTATGATGTACCAGGCCGGGTATGTGACATATTTACTCTTATACATATATCTAAACAATTAACCCCTATTTATGATCACCGGTACAGGAATTAAATAGCCTCTAGATTTTACTCTTACATACATTTATCTTTAATTTGTAGACGTAACATTTTTAAAACACAGAGTTGGGAAATAATTCTTTGAAAATGAATTACAAATGTAAATAAACTTTTATTCACTAGACTTATTGTATACATACTAAGATTTAACGCATTTAGAAACACTGACGTGCACCTGGGCACACGACACACCTGTTGTGTATATCTTGTATATTCTGTATTAGTTCCGGGGGTTTTCTCAAGTTGGACAAACAATAGACTCTAATTAGATATACACAAACATGCACCTGGGCATAAGACACAACTGTTGTGTATATCTTGTATATTCTGTGTTAGTTCCGGGGGTTTTCTTAAGTTGGACAAACAATAGACTCTAATTAGATATACACAAACGAACAAAACTATGTCTAGACAAACAAAGCAGTAATATCCTGCCCGATATAACAAAGGCAGTTGAGAGTATTTTCATCTTTAACATGTATCTAGCAGATCTAGAATTAGACCTAGAAATAATTAAAATGAAAAAAAAATACATACCTTCAACCGATTATTAAATAAAATCATGCAGTTTTGGTTCATTATCTTTATTTTGTTAAATAACCGGATGAACTAAGAGAGAGAGACATAGAGAGAGAGAGAGAGAGAGAGAGAGAGAGAGAGAGAGAGAAATTTCACCGATTAATTTATAATAGGAAACAAACATAATTAAATATAATTTCATACACAAATTTAGATACAGAGACTGCGCTCACCCCTACAATAATTTTGAATAATTTTGAAAACAAAAATTATAAAGAATTTTATAACGGCAATCTGTGTCCATCGGAGTAGTGTTGATGATAGCGATATGTGTTTAATGGCACGAAAAATAAAACCGCCTGGAACATCCCCTCCCCTTCCTTGGAAATGCTATCATCACTCGGATCACCCCCTCCCCTCCCTATAAAAGAGCTTTTGCATTTAATAAATATTTTTATTGTTCAGTTTGATCAAACCTGACTTAAAGGGAACTTAAAGATGGTTTAAAGACAACTTAAAGGGAGCGTAAATGCCACTTAAAGATGCTTAAAGGTAGCTTAAAGATGGCTTAAAGGTGACTTAAAGAAGTTTGGACATTAAGGACCTATAAGCTCAGCTTAAAGGTGACTTAAAGGTGGCTTAAAGATTGTATCTCCTTTAAGCCACCTTTACGCCATCTTTAAGCCACTTTTAAGGACTTGCTTAAAGATTGTTTTTCGCCCTGTGTAAATTTGTAAAAACCGATAATTTTTACTTAAATAAACTCAAGCTATAATATTGATTTGTAAATTTGTGCTTCTTTGCTGTTGAATTTTGAACCAGTTTCATGATCAAAATTCCACGATGCGGGTCAATTTTCAACGGTTAGGGTATTTATTCAACACATTTGATCTCAATATTTAACGTGGAAAAATGACCCCGGGTCAATTTTTAACCCAGGTCAAAAGTCTTTGTTACAACGGCCCGCAGCGCCGACGCAAAGCCAGCTCTACCGGCAAGGCGTGTGTGAATAGAAAATTCGGGCAAGTTCCACATTCATTCAACGGATTTGTTTGGCGTCAGTGAATCGGACCAGTAATGCATTGTTTTAATCGTACCAGTAGATCCCTGTAATCATGGTAATTTTTTACACTTCACACTCTCGCGTTTAAGTGGTTTATTAGGCCATACAAAATTAAGCTCTTGGTTCTCCGGCCAATATCTTTAAAAACAGATGTGGTCGAGCGATAATATGTTTTTCTTTTCATGTCATTAAAACAAATGTCGTATATTTTAATTTATTTAAACAAATAAATGTAGAATCCAGAAAAAATGATGTTTTATGGACGACGGACCCAATTAAAATTGCGCAGATACAGCTAAAGGGAGGGATTGTCACGAACATTGAAATATCGCTTATGACGCAATATATAGCTGTTCAACGTCATCAATACTAATTAATGCCCACTTTATGTAGCGCAACTAGTGACTGATCTCACTGTTATTTAACATGCTGAAATATGCTTTTCAACATTATTTAACAAATATATTTAAGGGATGTCAAGTACTGTGGTGAGTTTTATATTAGTTCAAATTTCTTATCACCATCTACAGAGTTTGAGCCAGTGAACATTGCGATCCGTTCAGTACTTGTATTGAAAATAGAGTAAAAGCGCTCCTGTGCTTACGTTTTGAAGTATTTTATCTTGTTATACTTTCATGTTAAATACTGAAATCTGATTGGTTAAGACGCAGTTAATAATATTTGCTATTACCCTCAGCGTTAGCAACGCACTTGGCAACGGGTAACATTAAAAAATGTTACATGCGCGAAAATTATGCGCGTACGGTTCGCTGTAGAATTCACGTCATTCCTATATAAAAGCAGTAAAATTTTCTTAAAAATTTAAAAAAAGACATTCAGTATAACAAAATAAATAGTGCCTGTTTGGGAGGATAACAGTTGAAATTGACACCCCGAGAAAACCATTGTCAACCGACGCGAAGCGGAGGTTGACAATGGTTTTCTCGGGGTGTCAATTTCAACTGTTACCCTCCCAAACAGGCACTATTTATATAATAGTACAAATGTTTAACATACTCTGATAGTTGTTTTGTTTCATTAACCAACCTCTAAATAATGTACATAAACTTTTCCTTAGAGTTTGCTAGTACTACTCATGAAAAATTGAAGAAAAATAACGACAAATCGCACAAATGGAATGTGCTCCCGTCAAGATGAAATCGATGACGTGGTCCTTTTTTAAATGATATTAATTCAAAATCATCTCTCACAAGAACGCTTTTTTCCATTGTGTCTAATTGAAAGAGAGAAGTTACATTATTTTTTTTTAAATTGTTCCTACTAAAAATCTTACTCGATTTTTATGTGTTTTTTTTATTGATTCTAATATATTTTTAGTAACTCTTACTCATATACAATTTTAATGAAAATCACTTCTGTCAAAGTGAATTGGGTCTTTCGTCCTTATAGCAAATAAATAGTTACCATGCAATGCATGTATTTGATTTAATAGCTCAAAAAAAATGAAATACTGTAAATTAGTTGTTTTACATGAGAACTTGAAAATCCACGATTCAAGCGTTTTGCTTGAAATTGACTGATTATCAAATTCCTAACGTCGAGTTTTTATTATTGATTCGTTTAGTTTACATGTGTCCAAGAAATAAGAGAGTGTTTGAAATCAGCGAGATGTACTTCTCGCAATATTAAGCGGATATTAATTCGTGATCTTTAATTAGGAATCTGCAGAAAGTCCTGTTTTTAAGCATTACAGGATACTAAGTAATGGCAACGGCTGCTCAAAATTAAAATTAATACAGGATACATGTACGAGGTGAACCCTGGGACCAGCGGTTCACTCGTAAAAATGTATACCCAATTCACCAATACTTAAACATATTATATAAACCATTTAAAGTTCACGTGAGCACTACTGGCAAGCTCAGTAGTTGTCTCTCACAGATCCGGCAGCTTTGACGGATAGGGTTGACTCTATTTATGCCAGCTTCATCCTGGAAAAAATTAATATGCAGAACCAGAAAAATTTAACTATCAAAAAATAAAAAAAATAAAATTTAATAGGGCAACCGAAAATATGAAGAGGAGGGGCTGGTGGTGGTAGCTGCAGGTCTGTAGCTCCCGGTCTGAAAAAAAAATCGGATGGACGACCTGGGAGCTACAGTACCTCCCTTAGTAAAAAAAAACTGCAATTTACAGCGCAAAAAATTATGCGCTTGTTTTGGACTGACAACCCTTATTTTCATACACATTCTGTGAAAACAATTAGTACCATTAAATTTTTCAGGGAATTTGCTACCAATAACTGATATTACTTGCCTCAGACTTTCCCTTGAACATGACAACCGCCCTTGGAAAATGAAGTATATTAATTCATGTCGAGATCGGGAGTCGCCATTTTTAGATGCAAACAAATATGTCCCACTTCACTTTCCAGGGCTAGTGATGGTGTTTAAAAGACTATCAGAGGCAAGTGAAATGACAATATCTGTAGCAAAATGTCCAAGGAATATTTTAGAATCAAATATTTGTATAGAATGTGTTCGGAAATGAGATTAATCAGTCCAAAACTAGCGCATTTTTTGTGCGCCGTAAATTGCAGTTTTTACTATGGGAGGCACTGTAGCTCCCAGGTCGTCCATCCGAATTTTTTTTCAGACCGGGAGCTACAGACCTGCAGCTAGGTGGGTGGGTAAAATTTAAAGCGGCGACAGATAAGATGATCGGCAGAGAGTCTGTGACGTCACATGTTCAAGCTTATATCCCAAAGTGCAAGCGATGACCATCTAATATGCGTAAATGTCCCCAAGGGTTGAAGGATTATTTTAATGGCGGAAATATTTATCTTTGATCAACTGATTAAACTTTGATGAGTTATATGCAATTAATTCAGTAAATAAAAACAAAAGATCTAGCGGATTAGAACCCGGGATCTGCGGTTCACAAGCGCGGTACTTTAATCGCGTTGTAGTTGTTAGAATTCATTATATTTCGTATAAATTCAACACTAATACGGTTCGTTTGGCCCGGTTTAGATATTGTAAAATTCTCTATTGTACGTGTTCTCGACTGTACGGATCTTAAAAACAGTACAGTATGGATTTTGCGCAGTAGGCTGACCGATTTGTATGACGCGCTGCAATTTTCAGCGAACGCGCCATGACATTATTTGAGTCTTTAACATGATTAAGAGATCTGAGGGGGGCTAAAGTGCCCACAACTTTAAAGGCATATATCATGCTAAACTATTCAACCTCAATACATATGTTATAGACTTCTTTTTATGAACAATATGATCGAGACTTTTTTATCAATGTATTTCTGTAATCATTGTGTACATTGCGAAATTGTTAGATGTCGTCTTAGTTTGTTACGTAATTATTGTCTATATAATTGCTTTTTTCATGATTTTGAGGGCTTCAAAGCTTTGCTCAGCTCTGAATAAAAGCTGGGTTTTCTGAATAAGGAACACTTAATTAAGGCCTGAATAAGCCATGGTCCATCAGCCTGAATAAAGCTGCAACCATTAACTTAAAACCTACTAGCCAGAATAAGGCTTCACTTTTTTACACCCTATATTTGATCCTTTGCTGATGCATTTTACCATTTTAATAGACTTCCAATAAACTCATACACCATAACTTGTTTTCCGTCACACAAACGGGCCCCGTAACAAATCTCTTGACTCAAGAATTAGATATGCCCTAACTATAGTTCAATAACGTTGATAAACAAATGAGATTTTTCATCCGTCAATTTTGTCTTATAAATAACGTACGAAGGACATATATACGGTAAGAAGTTGAAATTTGCATTTCTTTATATGAACTGCTCAATGCGTCAAAGATAAAACAAATTGTATAATGAAGTGATTGTGCCTCCTTACCAATGCTTATGTTTGACATTAATATGTGGGTTGCGAATTCTACATATAGTCAAGGCCTTAATTCTACACTTAGTAGGGGACTTATTTCTATATGTCTTACAATTTGTCATTCCCCTGTGTCTATTATACATGTATAAAATTTACTGTCAAATCCAAGCATTCAATATGACGGAAAACGTGTGTGTTACTTTTACCATTTCATTTAAAATCTTTATTTACAATCTTCGTTTGCCAATTGCAATCATGATTATACGACTATAAATGCCTTTTGCTGAAATAAATATACATATATCATTGCACACTCGCCGATACCTAGTGTATTATATAATGCCGTTCATAATCTTTGTATATAAATGGAGACTGGTGTTTTTGAAGTATTTATTTTAAATTTCAATGTGGATGTTTTAATGTTTTAGAGCGAATACTTTAAACAATTGAGTAATGAAGGTGTGGTTTGTAAGAATAATTCGTTTCACTGATATATGCATCACACAAAACAATGGAAGCATCGTTTTCATATACAAAAATACCAGTTTGTAATAATGCACTACAAGGAGAGAATATGATCAAAGTTGAACATTACGAAACTGTTTGAGGTTTTTTCTATTAAATCCAAGATGTGAAACTTTTTGGTTGCTTTAATTATCATTTTGTCAGACTTAATTAGTTTAGGATAATGGAAATAGATAGTCTTTTTAAATGTGATGTGGATGTTATTCATCGAAAATTGATTTGCAACATAACGGTTGCAATGTGAATATGAATAGTGAAGTTTAACCAGTGTATAATGTGGCGTTTCTTTTGGATGTCTGAATTGCAAAAATAAGTAATGAACACGAATAATTAACTTTAACTGGAATATGAAACATTTCCTAATGCAATAACTCTCTGTCCATGATATTCTTTCCTTGGCATGTTTTTTGTCAACATTGTGATTGACACATATGTTTTTTTTTTATGTACTCATTAAGGAAACTTTGGTCCAACCAGATAAGCAGGATCGACAGTAATGACTTTCAGGGATTATCACAGCTAGAAACATTGTAAGTAAACAATAATCTATTACGCCATTTACTTACCCTCTTTCTTAAACAAATAAAAGGATAATTACATAATTAACTATATACATATACTTGTTTCAGAGAAAATAAAAGTAAAGTAAAATGCAAATCAGCCCTTGCTACAAGATAAGTAATTAAGGATAATAAAAATAAAAGTACATTTATATATCGAACATATCTATAAAGATTATTAATATAGACGGATAGGCAAGAAAATAAAGGCAAGTGTCTGATGTCAGGTATTTATTAAATCAACACGGGTCATTTTAAGAGGTTAAATATTTGAATAAGAAAATTGGTATATGATTTTCAATAACAAATATTTAAGTGAAATGTTAAAATCAACATTCATGTTTTTCCTATCAGTGAATGATTGAATCAGAAAATGAAATATGTAAATAATACACTTCGGAATGACAAATTCCTAGATACATATATTTAAGACCCTTAATCTAGATAATGGCTACAAGCATCCAAATTATTTAGACAACAATTGCAATTTAAAGCTATTTTCGTCGTATCGATGTTTTTAAAGAAATAAATGTTTGTGTTTTTTTTTTTTTTATCAAATTTTATGTTATAAACTTCCCGAACATTTCAATTTAATGAAAACACATTTCATAATACTGAATATATTTTCAGATATATTGTTTTACACAGGGCGAAAAACCATCTTTAAGCAAGTCCTTAAAGGTGGCTTAAAGGTGACTTAAAGGAGCTTAAAGGCTATACAACCTTTAAGCCGCCTTTAAGTCACCTTTAAGCAAGTGCTTATAGGTCCTTAATGTCCAAACTTCTTTAAGCCACCTTTAAGCCATCTTTAAGCCACCTTTAAGCATCTTTAAGTGGCATTTACGCTCTCTTTACACTGCCTTTACACTGTCTTTAAGTGGCCTTTAAGTCAATATTGATCAAGCTGAACAATAAAAACATATATTAAATGCAAAAGCTCTTTTATAGAGATGGGAGGGGATCATCCGAGTGATAATATAATTTCCAAGGAAGGGGGGGGGTGTTCCAGGCGGTTTTAATCGTTGCTCCATTAAACGCAGATCGCTATCATCAGCACCGCTCCGATGGACACAGATTGCCGTTAAAAAATTCTTTATAATTTTTTGGGGGTTTCAAAATTATTGTAGGGATGAGCGCAATCTCTGTATCTTAATATCTGCATAAAACTAATTAAAGTATGTTTGTTTTCTATTATAAATTAATCGGTGAAAAATCTCTCTCTCTCTCTCTCTCTTTCTCTCTCTCTCAGTTCATCCGGTTATTAAACAAAATAAAGATAATGAACCAAAAATGCATGATTTAATTTGTTAATCGGTTTTTTTTTTCAATTTTCATTATTTCTAACTCTAGATCTGCTAGATACATGTTAAAGATGAAAAGACTCAACTGCCTTTGTTATATCGGGCAGGATATTACTGCTTTGTTTGTCTACACATAGTTTTGTTCGTTGGTGTATATCTAATTAGAGTCTATTGTTTGTCCAACTTAAGAAAACCCCTGGAACTAACACAGAATATACAAGATATACACAACAGTTGTGTCGTGTGCCCAGGTGCATGTTTGTGTATATCTAATTAAAGCCTATTGTTTGTCCAACTTAAGAAAACCCCTGGAACTAACACAGAATATATAAGATATACACAACAGGTGTGTCGTGTGCCCAGGTGCACAAGGGTTTCTAAAGGCATTGATTCTTAGTATGTACGAGTATAAGATAAGTCTAGTGAATAAAAGTTTATTTACATTTGTAATTCATTTTCAAAGTATTATTTCCTAGCTCTAGGTTTCGATACATGTATGTAAGAGTAAAATCTTGAGGCTCATTAATTAATGTACCGGTGATCATAAATAGGGGTTGATTATTTAAATATATGTATAAGGGTAAATATGTCAAATATACCCGGCCTGGCACATCATACAATTGTATGTACAAGTCATTTGCAATTGCCACATGCAGTAAATACGTCACCGGTAATTGGTAATTTTGTTTGTTCTAGAATTGATAGTTTATAAATCATGTACATACAATTACATGTAAATATTTAAACATATTGGAACGGGCGCCGTCATGAAAACCGGGAAATTGCGGGAAATTGAACAAATACCCTAATAGTATCAATGTATTTAATAAAAGAAATGATTTCATTTTCTTTCTTACATTTTTATAGCTATAAATAAGATGAACGTATATCTACTCGGTTTAAATTTATTAACTACATGTAAGAAAGCCTACTATAGTGAACCTAACGGTTTCCATTTAGGTATAATATATTTTTGTTCACTGAAGACCAAGTTCCGTATTTCATTCTAAATACATGCATGCATGTAATTTATAAATTAGATATAATTGATTGTTACAAACTGAATGGTTTGTCAAAATCTTTTCAAGTAAACACATTCAATACACTGATTCAATATCCACTGATATATAGGATATAAAAACACTCTTGTATATGTAAGTTGCCGTGGCGCAGAGGATGTGTGGTGATGCTAGTAAACTAAGGGTTCCGGCTTCAATTCTCGCAGTGGGCGGCTTTTTTTGTGTTTTTTTTTTTCATTTTTCTTTCTAGAACAAAAACCGTTTTAATACCTTTTCTTTCATAAAGTTAATACATTTTGTTGGAAATTAAGCACAATATTGAATTAATTTCTTTTTTTAATGGCTTAAAGGTGGCTTAAAGGTAGCTTAAAGGTGGCTTAAAGGTGGCTTAAAGAAGTTTGGACATTAAGGACCTATAAGTTGTCCTTAAAGGTGGCTTAAAGGTGGCTTAAAGATAGTCTTTTAGCTGCCTTTAAGCCATCTTTACGCTTTCTTTAAGCCACCTTTAAGCAATACATATAGCTTAAAGGTAGCTTAAAGGTGGCTTAAAGATCGTCTTTAAGCTACCTTTAAACACCTTTAAGCTATCTTTAAGGAGGACTTAAAGATTGTCATTCATCCTGTGTTACATTTCGGTCCGGACTGCAAACAACCAGTTCAAAATATTCATTATAACATGGTGTCACAAGCTTTTCTAGTAACTATGTAAAGAAGAGGGCGACGCAAAAGCGTGGTCGGTATGTTGGTAGTGACCATGATCTAACACATTTGAAGAGTAATGAAATACAAAAGAAATGTGTTGAGCCGAGGAGATGTGAAAATGGTTTTCTTTTTAGAAAAAAAGAAAAATTCAAAGATAAAGTACAAAAAAATATAAGGGACAGAGTCATTAAGGAGAGAATATAGATGGTGATGAATGTTCCAAATGTTGAAATATGTTTTTCCAATAGGTAAAAGAATGATAATTACAATTTTCAAAAGAAATCATTTTTCTACAAACATCCTTCTGGTTATAGATTGTTAAATTATATTAAAATGTAGCCTTGATGTTATCATTTTACTTTGCAGAATATATTGTTTTGTAAAAAAAAAATGATTAAATTGTCTAACCTATGAATATCTCTGTTGCCAGAAAGGATTGAATATTTATCAAATTTTGTTTGTAAACCAAAGCTACACTGTATCTTTAATCTATTTCTCCAATTTAATCCAAATTTCTTTCACTAAATTACAGTCAACAAAAAAAATGTTCTGTTTTCTCAGGGGTCTGTTGACAAAAGTAACACAACGAAGAGTATACTATCCCTACTCATGTAAATGATATTTGATTGGCTAGATCCTATGTAATAGTTGGTATTCAAACCATAGTAATTTTGAATCCTTTGTGCACTAAAGGGGCAGAATATTCATTTTTCTCCATTGTTTTTGAGTTAATTCGACTTCTGACATCCATTTTGTTTCAGATTTTGGATAAGTTCTTTTTTTATATTAAGAGGTTGTACATGTCACTACATCCCTTCTTAGATCTACAAAATATTTTTAGGGTTGTAAAAATATTGTTTACGCTTTTCTTTAACTGTTTGAATCTTGAAAAAAAAATTACTGTTAAATAGATAAACCGCTTCAAAAAGTCACTTCAATTCCGTATTACTATTAGGGACTAGGAGGGCTAGAAAAGCTTCTCGCAACTTTGCATACATACTGATTCCTTATTAAGTTAACAATTCTTGACTCAAAAATTGAATAAATGTGTTTAAAAAAAGTTATAAACCAACCAAATTTTCCATATGTCAATTTTCTTTTATAAAATTCACATTACAGAAGATGCCTGACCATGGCTTCCAGCATTATTTAACTGTAGCTTTTTCCCATTGCCATTATTGCATTTACTTCTTTAGTTATAAATTATAAATTATTAATGAATATCGAATCATTTTTATTCGTGGGGGTCAATGTTTGTGGGTAGCCAGATTTTTCTTCGATCATGGGAACGTGATTTCGATGGTTGTGTATTCGGGATAATTTTGATAAGTATAAGACAATGATTGTGTATAGGTTTGTTGGGATGCAAATTCGTTTGCAAGGAGTTCCCACGAAAGCAAACGAGGTTGGTCCCCCACTAAAAACAAAGATTCCACAGTATTACACACTATTGTATTTTATAAGAAGAAAAATAAAATGGTCATCACGAAATTATTATTTTTCCGCTTATCAGCATAATAAACCTGATGCCCTTTTGCGAATATACGTGAAATGTTTCAGTACTTTTAATTTGATAAAATATAACTCAAAATATACAACTCCTCATTTATGTTTCCGGTGTTTATACATGTAACATCACATCACATCGCATGTACATCACTGCAATGACAAGTAGGGAACAAATGAGAATGAGTAAAACATTGCTATCTAAATTGTGCTTGAATGTATCCATAAAGGGTGATGCATTTTTAAAGTCTTCCGTTTCAATTGGAAGACCTATTACTGATTCTGATTGTAATTCTTCATTATTGTTTTTCTTCTTCTAGACTTTTTTTTAAAAACATAAATAACTTTTTTTTCATCCGATTTTATTCAAATTTTCAGGATGTATTGTAAATAAGTTGTAGTTTTTAAATCAAAAAAGATGAGAAATCGTAACGTACGGGCTTAAGTTATTCCCCTTTTAAAATTTTTAGGGCATTCGTTTCCGGACAAAGGCTCCGAAATAGTCCATAGCAAATAATCCAAAGTTAGAAATCTTTAAAATTGACACTATGAATGTTGTCTTCTGCTTTTGATATTATATTGTTTTCAATTGTACTACTTGAACTATATAATCAGAATCTATGTTTTAAAAATAATAATATTTACTCATGTTTCTGCTTCGTAACTTTCTAGTATGAAATATTTTCAAAATACATATAGAATAAACGTTGTTTATAAATTAAAGTGCTTTTATTTGAGACCAAAACAGGGACTGGCCTCTTAAATATGCAATCTAGGCGCCCGGAAAGTCTTTGCTGTATAACTAAAAAAACGAGACTTGCTACGATAATGATGTAGCTGGAAAAGATGTTTTTTATTATCTTATTAATCTAATTGTAATATAGTAATGTTTAGATCTTGTGTTATATGAGAGTTAAAAGCTTCACACGAACACATGCATACCCACTTTCATTTTGCCTATAGGGAATAGCTCCCTGTGCGTAAGAGTGTTTTAAAGTCGCAGTCAATACTTTTCTTGTCTAAATATATCCCCAACTTATCCCAGACATGCCTTTTTCCGATTAACGAGTACTCTAACTTAATACACATGCTGATGTTAAAATGAATAGAACTCATTGAATGTGCAGGAAATAAAATCGAATGTTTATCATTCAAAACTTAAACCTCCTATCTGCAGATAAAAATGACACTCCTTGATATTCGGATACATTTGATGAATATTTTAAAGTCTATTGTGACAAAAGCAGTCGAAATGTTTCAATTGTTCGGTTTGTTGATAGAATTTTTTATTTTGGTTCATATCATTGCATTCGTTAAATTATTAAATAGCTAAGAACCAATTATATTAATTAGGTGCACAAAAAAAGAATCTAATTAAGCAGTTTTTAGATACTGAGGAATCATTAGATTTTGTGGTGGCTCAAATTTCGTGGAATTCCCGGGTACATTTTTTTCCCACAAATTAACATCCTCAACAAATTAATTAATTATGCTTATAAAGTCATATTTCCTTTTGTAGGTATAAGAAAACACACGAAATTACGTTCGTGCGAACCTATAGAATTTCAGCAATCCACGGATATTGATCCTCACGATTTTATTGATTCCAAAATACACTGATGAAGTCTGTCTGTTTTAAATAATGTTGTGGCTTTATTGTGATTATATTTAGAATAAAAAGAATGTTGTTCAAGTCTTAGGTACACACATTATAGGGTGATTTTAATATTGGAGATTTACAGAGAAGTTCCCCTTAGATATATTTTGTTTTGCCTCGGACTAGAATGTCTCGACGTCATTGGATGAAACGCGTCATGTGGCTGCCTTACAAATTTCTTTAAAAGGCAAGCGTCAAAATTTATAGCGCAACATGGCGGACGTAACGTTATTTGAACTGATTTTCTACACAAACGTTTGTTTACATATCAAACTTTAGGTCCTCGACAAAACAAAACACTTATTAGGTTTGTTACTGACTGTTTAAAGAAATTTGTGGGGTCGTTAAAGTCCATAGAAGGCTCGGCTCCGCCTCGCCTTCTATGGACTTTACCGACCCCACAAATTTCTTTAAACATCCAGTAACAAACCTAATAAGTAATATTGTGAGTCTCCCTAACTATGTAATAATTTATTTTAGGGGTTGTTTTTGGTCTGCTTTTACCTGTTTATATCGTATTTTCTAATGTTAGAATATTTTTCAGTCATGAAGTAAATGAACCCCAGTATGAATATTTGTTTTAACCTAAACGTTCATTATTATGTCATTGCATGACAGTCACTCACTAAACGCATTTCATCCGACTTGTTAGCCTGTGCTAAAATCAACGCAACATTATTTCTTGCGAAATATTTAAATTATAAATGTTTTTGCATAGGTCCAATAATACATATATATATATAAAGGTTTTAACGAACATTCATCGGAAACATCAATTGCATACATATATAAAATGTTACAAAGACAAACATGAGTGCAGAGAAGAAAAAAAACATGTTAGTTATACGAGATACCATGTGCCTAGTTATTGATTCTTGTTATGCATACCCATTTTCTCTCTTGAAGTTTTATTTTATAAAAACCTCCAAGTCTGTTTTTATCACATTATTGTCATTTTATTCATGTAGGGATCTTCAATGGAATCAGATTAGTAGGATCGACAGCAACACATTTCAGGGGCTATCACAGCTTCAAACACTGTAAGTCTATTACCCTAATGTATTATTCCTAAAAATTGATATTCCGCTAATTCATTTGTTAGAGGAAAACGATTGTTGCATGTTTCAAATTTACTCTTCTAATTTACTGCAAGTCAAATTTTACTGAGTTGACATTGTTATAGCAAAGATGATCGAATATGTTTTAATAAGAAATATAAATTGATTTTGAAATAGTCGACTTAAACATGTCAGTAAGTAAGATAAATAAGATAAATAAATTTAATAAAATAAGAAATAAAGAAGAACATGCAATACATTGTTATATGGTTGTTAACCATTTGCTATTGATACACCAAATGTGTTTTTGTCAATAATTTCTGAACAACAAACACATATCATGAAGTAAATAGAGGTCACTGTACATTCCAGTCAGAATGATCATAACCCTTAAGTGGTCATGGTCAAATCTAAACAATGCTTCACAATATATTCAATATATCTATTAAAATGTTTTGTTTATAAAACCACATGATAATATTTTTAAAAGTATCGATTTGCAAAGATTATGAAAAGGTAATGGAAATGATAGATTGATAAAAAAAAAATACGGTTTCAAAGATATTACTGCTCATTAGGTGTTCTTTAACTGTAGGCTTTTATTATCTCTAGCATTAGCTTGTTTTATTGCATCATACTTTTACAGCGGTATTGTCGCTTTTTAGGACTAGTTAAAAGGAGATACCTGTAAGGAGTTTTTGACTAGAAAATATAATTTCAAAGTATGAACATAAACCGAGAAAACACCGAAAGGAAAGAAAAACTCCCTAATTAGAATTTTAAATATACCACGATTAAAAATCATACATTCAAGTAAATGTGTAACCTGTCCTGTCATGAAACTTAAAAAAAGAAAAAGAAAATGGAGGCAGGGGAGATGGTGAAAGAAAAAAACGACTGCCAATTTTTTACAAAAATAAACTAGTATATGCATGTAAGGAATAATAAGCAAAAATAGATTTAAAATATATTTATTGTACATGTAATACATATTATCTATTCAAAATAAGCGATTTAAACTTTTCTTGTATACTGGCAACCAAACATTAAACAGTTTATCAATATATGATGCACGATATTAAACCAACAAAAAACCCAGATACAATGTTTATATCCTCTCCATATAAAAGTATTTAAAGTTCAAAATCGCACATACACATACACACAAATTGCAATTAAAACACCATATTTAATTATTAAGGTGTACATGTATTTGGTCAAAGTGGATATTTTAGTCACATACCAGGGGAATGACTATGAAATAAAAGGGGGAACAACGGCCATGCAAATGCCTTGTGTATTGTTGTAAGGGTGCGTTTTTTGGGCTGTGTGATTGATTTGCGCTATTTAATTTTTGTGTAAATTTGTTGAAACCTAAACATTTTGGTTTCCTATTGAAGTTGATAATGACTGAGTCGAAAAGTTATCGGTACGACGCGCAAAAGCTATGTGAATGTTTTTGAATCATTCAATTTTGTCCTACGTTGATTTCATGAATGATTGCCGTGTCTTTCTGTTTACGACTTCACAATTTGACAGCCATTTTAAGTCGTAAACTGTCCTCTTAGTTGTCCAACATAGAAATGTTTCTCTCCTCAGTTTAACGTCATATTTGTGTCTGCCCTTGTGCAGAATTAGATTCCGCACCTAAGGTGTGCAAATAGTTCTTTTTGGGTCGTCTTCATTTAAATATTAAACTGTTGTTTAGTTTACCATCAGTAGAGTATCTTCGATTTAAAATTTTATTAAAAATGGCATACCTGTAATGAGTAAACAATGAGGGCCGTTGTCTAGAAGAAATCGTGACTTGATAAAAAGTTGTGTGTTAATGGAAACCAGGTTAGACCAAACCATGTAAGATTTTGCAGTTCCCAGTCTTACATTGTTTATGTATTTAAATGAGATTGTGTGTTTTACCTCTGTTTACAGTGTTTTAATGATAATAAATATTATAGATATCAACTGTACTCAAGACGGTTTTAAGTTGCTTTGCCTGGGCTGCTTTTGACAGCCTCTTGATTAATAGATAACGCAATATATTGAAGTGTTAAACTAATCTGGATCTCAATTTAAGAAATTAAAAATCATAATAAATTTACCATTTGTAAGGTAGTATATTTTAACTGATTTTTATGGAAAGCGTCTTTTTAAATATTTGAATCGAAATGGTTATATCTAAAGACCGGGAGATGTTGACTAGAATCCTTCGTTATAATGACTTTATTAAGCGTCGTAGGTTTATACCACTCATAGTAGTCATGCAATGGAAGATTATATTTTAAATGAACAAATTCACTTCAGTGGTCATACCGATACCTGAATTCAAATGAATAGACAATTTCTTAAACGTTAGTATCATGGTAAAGATTGTTAATCTAGTGTACTCTGGAAAGATAAAAATACAGCACATTTTTTACAAAATGAATGTTTATATTCAATCAAGCTAAAATGTTGTAAAGTTTGTTTATAAAGAGTGTTACTATCTTATTAATGGTTTGCATATACTTTAATAATAAGGGTGGGGAATAACAAAAATAATTTATGTTCTTATCTAAATGAATTAAAATTAAAAAAGCAGAGTTTTACAACACGAAATTGGAAGATAGTAAGCAAGAGTTCAAACTTTGTTCAAACAGATGAGTGAGAATCAATATATTGGTCATAAATCATTTCAAAAACTATTTTCTTTTAGAGTTTGATATACTGAATGCATACGATTTACATACAAAATTGTAGAAAATAATATCTTACAGTTAAGGCAGCTGATTATGATTTACAATTCATACATTTTTGTTAAGTTACTTTGTACACGAGAAGTGCTCAAAATGCCCATAGAATATACTTACAGACAGAGGGAAAACTTGCAATTTTATTAAATGTTTGATTTTCTGCATAGATATAGCATTCATTTGCATGGACTTTTTTGGGTTTTCCATTACGCGGGTATGATAAGGCAACTCTCATCGATCGATTTGGTTAAAATTCCTCTGATCAATACATGTATGACGTCACAATAAGCAGCATGATGTCATATTTTATTCAGAAACATGACTGTTAATTTTTACTTTATCTATAGTTTTAATTATAAAAAACTACTGGCGTAAAATGTCACTAGAAACTCTTCTAACTGAATATATCTTCTTTTTCTCTGTATTACTTATAATTATCATTGATGACGTCACATGCATGTTTAATAGAGATCAATGTCGGGAGACAAATCATCGGAATGCATTGAAACAATGCCAAAATCAGACTCATTTCAGACTGATACACAAGATTCAGATGATTGTCAGTTTGGGTATAATCAGGATAATGCGGGCATTAATATTTTGCTTTATAAGCGAGTGTTATAAGGTACGTAGATAGACATTTATGTGGCCTGACCGGCCTTTCCTCTGTCAGTGTTTATAAAAAAGGCAAAAGGGTAACACTAACCCGATTATTATGAAAATTGAATTTAGCAAATATAAAAAAGCATATGACCTAAACTAAAAAGAAGTGCTGCTAGAATCCTGTGCTTCGTTGTTGTAAATAAGAAATACGTAGTATTTTCAATGAAATTGAAGAAGTTGAGGGGGTTTCCAATAAATATTGATACTATTTTTTTATGCAATTAAAAAAAGCTTTCTAGCAGTTATACTTATAAACGTGAAATAATTGCCGATCGAATTATTGTATCATACATACAAAAGAACTTCGGGGTAGTGTAACACTTTTTGATTTTTTGTGAGGGTAAATAAAGTAATCTATTTTAACTGTCACGTGATACCAAGGAACGGCAGCTTCAAAGATCGACTAGCTTCCGAAGTAGAAAAATAATATCATTGCAAACACTTTTACTTGAAACTCGAAGTTGCCTTAGCCTACCCGCGTGCCAGTCATTTAATTTAACAGTGTAATTATCCATTTATACTTTTTAATTATAAATAGGTTGCTATCTTCAAACCAGATTATTCAGATTGACAACAACGCCTTTCAAGGGCTGTCGCAGCTAACGTTTTTGTGAGTATTTTTTTTCTGCTGTGACTTTACCTTCTGACTCTCAAAGAAATTGTAAAAGAAATCTAAACCTTTTTTACAAATATGTAACAGTTATATGTAAACGGTATTTTTTTTTAAAATTAATAACATTTCGTCGTGATGACGAGCAACAGTTAAGACGTCTAAAACATTTTAATTATATCAAAAATTAATCATTCAATTTTGTTTAGGAAAAATAGCTCATAGAATTGCACCCTTGTAGAAGTATCCATTATTAATATTAACCATCAGTATCATGTTACAAACTATATTGGGTGGAACTTGATCTGAGTAAAAGAAGAAATATTCCTTGACGATTTCTAAAATTTCATTATTTTCGCTGGCAGTATTTATCAACTAAATTATATCTACGATTTTTTTAACCAGAGTTTAATTGTGAGGCCATCTTGGTAAAAGTATACTCTTAAATACAGAGTTTAAAAGGATGCATTTTAAAGATTAGGAAATGACAAAATTAAATCCTAACGAAATTTTATTTGGTTTCAGAACATCGAAGATTTAAGCCAACAAATATGTGTGCTTCTACAGTAATTCAGAAAACAATTCACATCATAAGATGGTTGTAACTTTGGCTGTTTTTTGTGTTCTGTAATGCTTCTTTTTGTTGATATATACATATGTAATATTAACGCATAACTTTAATACTATTGGTATATACGATTAAACGACATATCTAAATAATTCATTACACATGCGCAATTAAACTTTGGATTTCAGAATAAGGAATAAGGAATAATATAGAAATGAAAAAATAAAAGAGTTCAAAAACTAAACCACCCATATTTATTATATTCTCATTATCAATCTCACATTCATTGCACGAACTCTTTAAAAAAGTTGTCGGCCTTAAAAACTACTCTTATCCGAATTTCAAATTCGCACAAGGACATTACATGAATAGAGGCATAATTTTGAACTTCAAACAATATTATAAAGCACTTTGTCGTATATATTTGTTTTTATATTCGAACATGTTAAAGATCGCTCATTACCGCGATAAAGATCAATTTTATGACCGTACGGTTACTAAAGAGGTGACGAAGTCTAATTGAAACAGGTATTATTTACCTGGAGTGACCAGGTTTCATCTACGTGCTAATTGCTGTACACAATGAAATACGCGGAACGTAAAAAAAAAATTCATCCATTACAAATGGATTGAGTTCATTTTTTTTTTTTTTACATTTGAAGAATGAGGAAAAATTATGATTGTAAGTGCTCTATTATCCTTTAGATTGTCACAACTATGAAGAACTTTAAAACAACAAAAATTAATTTGCTTACATCATTTACATGTTCCTCTGAAATTTATAACCAGCTGATATCGATGATTTAGTATTCTAGCGGTAATAAGCAAACTTTTACCTAACTAGATTCCCTTACCATTCTTAAGTTTTTAATTTCTAGTAAAATGATTGCTAGTGCGGTATGTATAACATGGTATAATAATGTATATTGGTTAAAGCTGTTTGGTCCGATATTTTGTAATTACAGTATCAAAATGTTTTCCATACAAATCATTTATCTTAGAAAGTTATGGACTTTCTCCTATTTACAACAGCAGAATCAGTCTCCTTTCAAAGTTAGAAATATTCAAAGTAAATAAAAATAATTTCTCTTTAGGCAAACGAAAAAACAAACCAAAATGCATCACGGGAATGTTTAGACAAGGAAACCGCTTGGTTTTGTCCCCCGAATGATTGGGGTTATTGAACCCGCATGATATGCATCGATTGTAAAGAAAGCAGACTTTGGAAATATTAGCGAACGAAACGTACACATATTTATTTGTAATTTGTCTGATCATTTCAACCTATATTTAAAGCGATGTCAAAGTCGTAATACAACCATACCCGTCGCGTCGTCAGGGGTGAAATTTAACATGAGGCGAAATAACGCGGTACCTTTTAATGTCGTTTGTTTTGTAAGCAAATTTTGTACGCATTTTTCTTCATTCAAATATGGCTTAATTGACGGGTAAAACTACTGCAATGTCTATTATTATACATATACTAAGCATAGCCATCGTTTAAAAGCGCGCATAAAATTTGATATAAAATCGGACCAAGCAGCTTTAAACATGATGTTCAAGTCCATGTGCACGCATGGTTGACATTCTTTGAGAAAATTCGTGACAGGTTTTATATTGTGAAAGAATAATGACATAAGCCTCAGAAACTTTTTTTCTATGGGGCATTATATCTCAACATCATTTTATTCCCTCTGATTCATTTCTAAAAAAACTAATAAGGTTTTATGTATGTTAATTTGGATAAGTTTCACTGGTGATGCGATTATGTAGTGTTAGTACAGTACCGATTTATTTCCAATGTTCATACATTCATTTGCAAAGATAAAAACCGAAAACTACGAAATAATATTTGCGGTAGATAAAAGTGGGAATGTCCATAAGTTAATTGGACCGTTAATGGCTATCAACCCATCCGGTCTCGGTATGGAGCTGACACGCTTGGCCAAATCTGTCAATTAGGTCTCAATCATTTTTTGTGATTGTCAAGCGATATATTTGTGATCCCAATCCATGTAAACTTTAAGGAATTTGGCTTGACAAAGCTTAACAAATTCAAGAAAAAAATGGCAACACTTGAAAAGATTTAATCTTAAAGGGGCATGGTCAAGATTTTGGTCAATTTTTTTTTTTCGATTTTAATGTTTACAATGCTTCAGTAAGGCATTTTTAAGAGGCAACCAAAATTTGAGTGTCATTTGATGAGTCATAAGCCAGTTACAGAGCTTACAATTCTCGTTATGTAAACAAAGCGTTTGTTTACATTTTGAATGTTGAAGTAAAAATTCCAGTTTTAGACCTAAAATGAATGTGTTAATTGTAAGAATTGTTTATTTATGCTTAAAATGAATAATAAGATAGACAAACCAGCTTTAAAAATTTTTTTTCACTGGTATATTAAACATATGTAAACAAAAACAGGGCACGAGCCTTCTTTACATGACGAAGAATTGTAAGCCCTGTATCTTGCTTAAAATTCAACGACTGGCACCTACATTTCATTTTATCATTAGAGATGCATCCCTAAAGCATTGAAAATAATAAAAACAGAAAAATAAAATTTGACCAAGATCGTGACCAAGCCCCTTTAAAATAACTGTAAGATAGAATGTACAGGTTGAATCAATGTTTCATTCAATGACACCAAGCACTTTTTATTAAACTCGATAGACTGATATATTCGTACTAAATCAAAAACAAAAATATAAACAATAGACATAAATTACAAATAAAATAATGTTTCATAACATCAATCAAAATATCAACATTTACACTAACAAAAATATAGAGTGAACGAGTTTTGCATTCTTCTCAATTTTTGTCGTAAAATTATGTCTAAATATGCATTTTAAAACTGTAATATCTTGATTTAGAAAATTCGTGATTCGGGGTATAATACTTGTAACAACTTTATCACCGTAGATGAAAACAGTACTTGATGAATATATAATAAATAGATTTTGGTGTACATGCGAACAACAACAATATCATTATGTATACATTAAGCAGCTTGTTTATCATTGTGCACCATGTGAATTATCGTAATTATGAGTTCCATATACGGAAACCGTTTATTAAACAAATAATGAATTGAAAGTATTTTCTAGATATAGCGTCCGTCATTTGGCTCGTAAATATTGGTTAACAACAAGGTCCAAAAGCAAATACATATAAATGTACCGACTTTTTTTCCTTTAGATTCTTGCGTGGTCATAAGCGTCGGAGTCCTCAAAATTAAAAGTTATGCTTTTAAAAGCGGCGATGATATGTGAAAGTAAAAGTTTTTCAAAGAATTATATTTCAACGTGAACTGAAAAAATTACAATCAATTTTAGGGCTGTCAACAAATCGGACCCTCCTCACCCATACAATGGATTAAATATAATGTTCGAAAACATATTTAATTTTTGAGCTCATAATTTTTTTTTCTGAAAGTTCATGTCTTTTGAGTAGAATATAATATCAAAGTGAAAATATATGTGTCAAAGGTCCAAAGTGAAGAAATTTACTTATGTCTGCAACTTCTTTCTACAAAATTATATTCAATGTTGAAATTAGACGGAAAAGTATTATTTAGATAAAATCTATTTTAAATAATTGCACATTCACTAACCACTTTCTAACACTATTGGGCCGTAAATATTCCTGGTTTAAACATACAAAGGGTGAAATATATCCTGGGTTAAGAGATCGGAATGAGTTGGGGGAGTAATACCAACAGTACGAGCAATCAATACGATGCGCAAAGGAGACATTATTCTTACTATTAATTTAATAATCATGTTTAAAATTTAAACAAGTAATCATTTAAAGAAGGATAAACAACATTTATTTGTACATAAGAACGTGTAAGAATGTTCTTGAATTGGAACAGCTTTGTAAGATATAGGTGTTCAAATGTATGATCTAAATTATATATTGAATCCCGAATTTTGAATTTTACATTTCTTATTTCAAATTGGAATCTTGAATGATTCTTTAAAACTTTAGTTCGAATTAGCTGCTTGTTCGATCAAAACTTTTTTGTTTGAAAATGATGAGCTACTCGTTTATTGTTCTGTTTTATTTTAGTTTTTTGCTGTATTTTTGGGGAAGTTTAAATGCGTTTTGGAACAGATAAATTTAGAATGAGAGGGAGGAGCAATTGTTGTGTTCGCCTTTATAAAGACGTCATTTCCCTTAACGACTCACGAAATTAAAGATGGAATTATATGTTTGCCATTTGTCTTTCAAGAAATTACATCGTAACAAATGTATGTATGTTACAGTTTACTTAATTTAAAGAAAATTCTTCGGCGTTTAGGTGAAGAGGTATCTTGATAAAGCGCTTTAAAACCTGTCAATGCTTTATCCGCTATATAATTTTCTTTCATATTTGAAAACCTGATCCTAATATCAACATAGAACATTGTTTGATATATAATGTATCACCTATTAAAGTATATAATATAAGCGAATATCAGCTTGCTTAAATGCATAAATGTCACTCGTACATGGAATATTTTTTCAAAACCTTCGTTCATCAAATGGAACTGTGCACATTAATGCATTTACAAACGAAAACATGACAAACTATGATAATGCTGATAATGCATGCATAGGAGGGTTGTTAGAGAAGTCCGCGCACATATGGATTTACGTGAAAGAATTGCTGTGTTCTTTGAAGGATGACGAATGTTGTTTTTTTAATGTTCATCAATTAAAAATAATAATCCAAAATATCAGATGATTTTGATACTTTTTTTAATAATATACAGCTTTGCGTGAAATGGATTAACATAGCACTATTTCACATTTTCGCGACGTTTGGTGCCGTCAAACAAGAAGGCAACTCTGTCACTTTTTTCAAAGTAAACACCTTTGGGTTTCACACATTTTTCATGGCTTTGAAGTATTTTTTTTTTAAATAATTATTTAAATATATCTTCATACAATGATTTGTCAGATTGTATTGTCTATTGTGGCATTTCGTAGATTTGTTTAAGCAGATTTGACTTTGAATATAAGATAATAAAGAGAGTGAAATGCAAAGGTGCAAGATTCGGGCAATATAGTGGATAAATTCGTCATTACAAATATCAGTCCTTCCGTATTTAAACCGCTGACGTCATTCATAAACCGTTGTCCTAGACACCATCAGCCCATCTCATGCAGTATCTGATGACCTTCTGGTCTACATTTGATATTTTCCTGCTTGCATATACAACTTAATGACGACCCAGGGCTTCAAGATGTCTATTTATGTTAAAATATTTGACTCAATTTTCAAGCGTTTGCCGTCACCTGTCATATGATACATTTTGTATTGTAACATTGTATGCACTTAATCGGTACATTTCAATGTACTTCATTAGAAAAATGCACACAACACATACAAATTGTTTTAAATTAAACTGAAATGCTGCTTGGCACGTATCTTATCATAATAAGTAAGTTATAATTTTTTTGGTTCTACAAAGAAAACAACATTTATTTAAAATTATATCAAATTTAAATCTGAAAAGTTTCGCTGTGTTCAATCATGCGAATAAACATCATCATGATGAAAGGATTAAAATTGTGTATAAAAAAAGTATCTCCCTCTTGCAGATGCCGACTTTATCTGTTCCTGGTCCAATACTACCGAATTGGTCCTTAATTCGTATCTATGTAGAGAACTGTATTCTAAGGACGGACCTGAGTGCAATTATTTTAGATACAGGAAAAAACCCACCAGTGTTGCATTCACAATTCAAAATAACTGAGCATTACAAAGAGCCGATGAAGGGCAAATTCTAAGAATGTTCTCTTCTATAAATCAAAATAAAATTTAGGTGATACTTGACGTTGATTTAAAAGGATTTTAAGTCCTGTAACCCCATTTCTAACAAATCCTAAAATACTAACATGAAAACAAGGATCCAATTAATATCATATGATGATACGAATAAAGTATATAACGAATCTTATAATTATACTCTTTTCCGGATGAACGTCCAGAAATTTAACAATTTAACCTTACTAGGTAAACGATACTGCTGTTCTTATGTAATATACATGAGATTTGTAATTGCTGTTGTCAAAAACATGTAAAACAACAGTTTTGAACAGAACAGCATTAAACTGATGGATGGTAAATATTTGACTTAATATGGTAAAACTATGGATATAGTAATTTTGGGCCATCAAAACAATTCAACATTACCTTAAATCAATTGGGCAATGTCTATGTGGGGGTAGTCTCTATGATCAACCTGTCAATTTTAAAATATTTGAGTGTAGAAAATTGTTATGCTTTGTTTGTTAGACAGTGACATGCATCTTAATAGAATATCTAACGAGTCTTATAATGATACCCGTTTCCGGATTAACGTCCAAAACCTTAATAATCAAAACTTACCTTGTTAAAGTTACTACTTATGCAATATAAATGAGACGTGTAATTGTTGTTATCAATAGCATGTGAAACAAGAGTTTTGAACAAAACAGCATTAAACTGATGGAAAGTTAATATCATTTGACATAATATGGCAAAACTGTGGATCTAGTTTATTTTGGCGCATTTGCAAATAATTCAACGTGACCTCAAATAGATAGGACAATGTTTATGTGGTGGTATTCTCTTTAATCAGCTGGTCAATTTTAAAATATTTGAAAGAAGCAAAGTGTTTTGTTTTTTTGTTAGACAGGGAAATGTGCCAAGATTGCACATGCTTAATATACAAATTAAAAAGCCGACCTGAATAAATAGCCTTTATTACTACGAATTTCGATTGTAAAGACTATTCATGTCAAAAATAGGTTACATGGTGTCTTGGTGTGCCCTAGTGCATTTCATGTAAAAACTTCTTAAATATGAAATATGTGGTGGTGCGACTATTGGAGCTGTGTAAGTAAATGTACAACAAAAATATATTGTTATGTTACAGTCAGTTCAAGCACATCTTTACAACATATATCAAAGCATAGCATAGCATTTAAACGCATACGTGTACCATAGCGTACAATCTCATATTATCAGACTGTCATTTATCATAGTAAAGCTTTTCATACTATATAATGACATAAAACATAATTTCAACTCGAATTTAAATATGATTTCTTTTTAAGATCAAATGTTTACATTGCAGATTAGTAGTGTAAATATATATGTTTTTTTTATATTTTACTTTGAAAATTATGAAAATGTTCTGAGTGCAGAGGTACTTTTGTTCAAATATCAAAGCATACCATAGCATATTATATATTTAACCTTTCATTTCAGTTTCTGATAGCATATTATACAAATATCATAGCATACAATAGCATAGTATACATTTGTAAAATATATGCATGAAATAACTGTATGTACTGGCGGTGAGGTTAAACTCTGGTGGCGGTCATAGCGACTGATTAACATCAAATGACATAATATGACAAATGATTGGCTTAAATTTCGAGAGAGTCTTTTGTACTGAATGTTGGTTTGCTTTAGGTTTAAATTTGTTGTCTGATCTTTTACTAATTCTCCATTTTCTGAGGGAAAAAGTGCCGGCAAGTATACATCTTTAATCTAAGACGTGTTGATTTTTAAATAATATATACATTTGGGGAAAAGTTTTTTGTGTTAAACTTGGTCTGTAGCTTTGAAATTCCAAATAAAGTCGCCTTAAATAAAACAAAAAGAATGCCGTTCTGTTTTTCAGCATACTGTAAAAGTTTTTTTTTAATTTGGTAATACAATTGTGTTCTTCTCCCTTTATTATTGTTATACCAAATTTATAATTATATCTTATTGTTTTTACATTGTATACATTTACGGCACTATGATAAACAATACAAGTAAATTGATAGCAATACATTTGATGGGTTATCACAGCTTCAAACATTGTAAGTTAAAATTACTTCTGATATATTTCAGTTCATTTCTTTTGTTTTTCTCTCAAAAGTATCGCATATTTCTTTAGATGTTCGAGGAAGGAAATGAGATAAGGTAATTACGCTAATTTGATGAAAACATGTCTATTGCTTTATTACGAAGTTTGCAATCAAAAAAGGTTTTAGTTTGATGATATAATAGGTATTTTGATTTTAGTTAGACCATGAGACTATTTTTTTCTTAGGAAATTAACTATCTTCTAATATTAGAGAGAGATAGAGAGAGAGAGAGAGAGAGAGAGAGAGAGAGGGGGGACAGACTGACATACAGAGGTGATAAAGTGATAAAGAGTGGTACGGGGGGGGGGGCTTTTTCCAGCAAAATGTCATTTCTCTCTTAACAACACCATAATTAATTGGACTTTCAAAACTTATATCACAACAAATGTGTGCACGAGAAAATCTATTTACAAACCTCTATTTAGGGTTAATTGTGTCTTGGTACCGCCATTTTTGCGTAGCCAAGAAAACTGTTTAGAGACAAACAACAGTAAATGCTGCCGTCTGAGTGCTAAATAGAAAACTATGGCAACGGAGGTGGTCACCAAACCTCAAGGGTCACCAACGGCCAGTTAACATAACATGGAATAATGCGTGACCTTATATGTGTAGACGTTTCTATTGCCTTTTTGAAACATTTTGAAAGATTTAATGGTCCTTTAAATGATATTTTAGTAGATATTGCCCAACTCCGAAATTTAGACTTCATTAATATGAGTATTGTTACTGTTTGAAACAGAATTGGATGTTAAATTAAGTATTCTCTTCTCGCAAAAATCCACAATTTGTAAGATTATCCAAAAGGGCCGATAAAGGGTCATTAAATTTATGCTTGACCTAAATTATTTTTTGACAAAATGCATAATGATGATTTTTCTTAAAGAATATTAAATTACTTCAGTTTGTAACTAGATCCTATCAACTCATCTATTCAAACCCACGCAACGTCATTTCTAGATCTGAACATTTGAATTAGGTGTTATTAATTTCAATGGGGAAACAAGAGTGCTAAACAGAACAGTTTAAAACTAACAGCGAGTTAATATTTGACCTAAGAGGTCAAACATATCCACCTTGTTTATTTGAGTGTATCTGCAAATAATTTATTATACATGTAACAAAAGAAAAAGGTATGTTTTGATATAGTAGTCCTTTATGTCCTTTCACCCTGTAGGCTAACATTTGTAACATTTGAGAAATAAACAAATTAGGAATAGGATCTGCTAGGACTGCTTAATCTTTTGCACACTGCTGCCTTTTGATATAGTGCTTTTTCGCAGTTATAATGCATAAAATTTCAATGTTAAAAGCCGCTTTGAATAATAATGATGATAGCAGTTTTTAGAAACTAAATGCAAACTTGCATTGATAAGATAAATCCTGTCAAGAGATAGGGTACATGGTATCTGGGTATAACCTTGTGCGTTTTATACCATTTAACAATTTTTAAATCATGAAATGTGTAAATGGACCATTGTAGCGGAGTATTGCACCACATACTTAGTATTACATTGTATGAACTCACGTTTGTATTATTAAAATCCCTAAAAACTTATTATTTTTTATCTTAGTTAATTGTAAAACTTATAAATCGGGTTGTGTACTGACTACCATTGTTCATTTAAACAAATTTCACATTGGTGAAATTGTCATTTTGTTTGAGATAATGAGTCGAGGTAAATGTAAATAGGAAACCTGGTAAAAATATATAAAGATATTTTATTGATCTTCTATAATATACTTAATCATCTTTATTAAGACAAGCTTAACTGCCTACGATGTTGTTAATCATCTAACATATTTATTCATGCATTTATGATCCGGATAACAATTAAATATACAAAAGACAAAACAAAAAGCAGTTTCTGTTCGAATACCCGTAGTACTCTGCGCTAGCATCTAAGGTCTTAGTGACTGCTATTAGTACTAGTGTATGTCTGTCTGTCTGTCTGCAATTTGATTTTTTTTAAATGCGTAAATATGGTCTATTTTATTAACGCATTTTGAAAAAAAAAAAATATTTTGCAGGGTACAGTCGAAATTACGTTATGATCGTCAAAAATGAAAGATAATTTGTTTCAACATATTTAAGCTATTTGCTACATTGACAAAAGAACCCGAGATTTTAAGTTATTCTGGATAGCAATTTCGCAATGACAAAGATTGTAAGTTAGTTAACAACTTACACATAAAGAAGAACAATTCAAAGGTTTATTGAGATTTGTATATTAGAATGACAGTATCACATAAACTGCACCAATTAGCCCCCATCTGTCCTTTCAATTTTTTTTTTACTTTTTACTTTGTGTGCCTATTTACTTCTCAAAGAGATGGGGGAAGTGGTTAACTGATGTGACTAAACTCTGTTTGTACAAGTTTATTGGATTGATATGATGTTTGGAAAGGAGAGATTCGGGTCCATTCTTCAAGATTCAAATATTTATATTTCTGGGAATTGGACTGTATCTTTTGTTGTCCACACCCTTTCCTAGTGATGCTAGATCTAGTTTAACAGTTTTTACATTAAATAGAAACTCTCATATGACTAGATAAGAAATCAAAACGAAGAACGAAGTCCGTATTCTGCGATTTATGCAATTTTTTTCAAGTGTCTTGATAAAATTTCTTTTTTGCACAGTCATTATTCACTTTTAAATGTTTTTTAAAGTACGTTGACTTGGTCTAAAATTTAACGCAACTAAAAAAAAATCAAAGTGCATTCCGTATGTCCAAAATTCAACCCACTATGAAAATATTTTTCAAGTTGCGTAATTTTTTTTTCAAAAAGTGTCACTACACAGCTTTTATATTTACTAGTGACCATCGGGGATGTGAGAAAAAATTCCCAATAAAATCACAGGATGAATGACCATCTTTAAATTATCCTTAAAGATAGCTTAAAGGTGATTAAAGGTAGCTTAATTAAAACTATCTTTAAGCCACCTTTAAGCCACCTTTAAGGACAACTTATAAGTCCTTAATGTCCAAACTTCTTTAAGCCACCTTTAAGCTACCTTTAAGCCACCTTTAAGCCATTAAAAATCTTTTAATTCATTAGTGTGCTTAATTTACCAACAAAATATATTAACTATATGATAATGATAGAAAAGGTATAAAAAACGATTTTTGTTCTAGAAAAAAAAATCAAGACGAGAATCGAACCCGGGACCCTTCATTTACCTTCATCACCTCTCTTCCTCTGCGCCACGTCAACTTACATATTTTTTTTTTGTTTTTATATCCTATATATCAGTGGATATTGAATGTATTCAATGTGTATTTTTCACTTGAAATAATTTTGACTTCCATTCAAATGGTAACAATCAATTACATCTAATTTATAAATTACATGCATGCACCCCCCCCCCAAAGAAAAAAATATAAAGAATTTTATAACGGCAGTCTGTGTCCATCGGAGCGGTGTTGATGATAGCAATCTGTGTTTAATGGAGCGACAATGTAAAACCGCCTGAAACACCCCCCTTTCTTGGAAATTATATCATCACTCAGATCACCCCCTCCCATCCCTATAAAAGAGTTTTTGCATTTAATATATGTTTTTATTGTTCAGTTTGATCAAACTTGACTTAAATGGAACTTGAAGATGGTTTTAAGACAACTTAAAAGGTACGTAAATGCCACATTAAGATGCTTAAAGGTGGCTTAAAGAAGTTTGGACATTAAGGACCTATAATCTCAGCTTAAAGGTGACTTAATGGTTACTTAAAGATTGTTTATCCTTTAAGCTACCTTTACGCCACCTTTAAACCACCTTTAAACCACCTCTAAGGACTTGCTTAAAGACTGTTTTCGCCCTGTGAATGTTTTGCAAGTCTGCCTAATAAATAAATCACTTTTCATTTAGGGGCCGTTCTCTGTTCATTTAGAAGAGACTTGTTTATATTTATTTGATAGAATCTTTTTGAATTATGAAATAAATCAGACTCTGAATGGATATAGTTTCACCTGAACGTTCATTCATTTCATGACGGTAGCTGAATGAACTTCGCCAGTTCAACATTTTAGTAAAGGCTAGTAACAACAACAAATTTTTCCCATAATGTTTAATTAATAAATGAAATTACATTTGTCCGTTTACGTTTAACAAATATTTAACGGTTACATTAATTTCACATTTATTTTGAATGTTACAAGCACGAAAAAGAGCACAGAGAAAAACATGTTACAGTGTAGTAATATGAACTACCGTGCATGCATATCAATTTTCAGCATCCATGCAACTTATTCCCCTAGGATTGTCATTCTACATTACCCATTCTGTATCTATCACTTTATTGTTATTTTACTCATGTAGGTACCTTGATGGAAATCAGATAAGTAGGATTGACGGCAACACCTTTCGGAGCCTATCACAGCTTCAATTACTGTAAGTCTGTTACTCTAATGTATTATTCCTAGGAATAAATATCCCGCCAATTTCTTTGTTTACAACATACATGTAGAAATGCTCGCTGCACGATTCCAATCCATTGCCAAAAATATCACTTGGTTACTGGTGCTATACCAATGCTGACCATATATATCGTTTGAAAGGAAAACATTTTTAAGTTTTAGCTTACTAATACATGTCGGCAGGTGACACATGAATACGACCCGAACCATGCTACTCAAATAGAATTAATAATTTATTCAAAAAACAAATAACATGCAATAATATGGTTGCTACATTTGCTATTGATACATCAAATGCACCATCGACAGCCCCATCTAAACACCAAAAACAATTATAGAAGCTTCTGCACATTACGGGAGTCATATAGTCATTGCCCTTTAGTGATCATGGTATTTTCCAGACAAAGCATTACAATATATATATATATATATATATATATATATATATATATATATATATATATATATATATATATATATATATATATATATATATATATATATATATATATATATATATATATATATAATATATATATATATATTCAAAATTATACAGAGGTCAAACTTCGGGTTTATTTTTAAAAAGTCAGTTAAGAAGGTATTTTTGAAATACATAACTGTAGCTTTAACTACCCGGAGGACGCATGAGGCCGTGCAACAAAAGACGCCAATTACGTCGGTCGGTGGCAACAACCTGCGCCTCACTCCAACTGTTCCAGTCCAGTTCTTCTCTCTATATCCTTGGCCTTCCTCGCCTTCTTTTTCCTTCGAAAGCCCAGATCAGCACGGTTCTGATATTCGAGTTGTTGTCTCTTTGGAGAACTATCAATCTCCAATGCCTCCCCAGGATGGTTCTTGAAAGTAGGATTGTTGTTTGTTTATATAAGTGTTGGTTTGATATCTTGTCTGGCCAGTGTATTTTCAAAATCCTCCAAAAACATCTCCGGTGGAATGTATCAGGCTTCTCTCATCTTTTTCGGTGGTTCTCCAGAGTTGCAATAAATTGGTTGATAATAAAAACGGCGCATCATACATTTACAGTTTTCTGTCACCTTTAAGAACTGATCAGAAGTAGATTATTTTTGAACATAATGAAACTCAAATTTTCCTAATTTTCGAAATAAACTGTTTTGAATAAGAATTTTAGACATTGTATAATTTTGGCAAAACAGACTTATTTATTATTTTTTTAGAATTTTAAGTGTACTGTTAATTCTAGGAAATGTAGTTGAGACATTGCAAAATTATATATACTGTCAAATCTCCATATTTGTCTTAAAAATGTTTCTTTTCTGCTTTTCTATCATATCATTTTCAATAGCAATGTTTGGAGTTGTGATTATTCCTAAAAGCATTGACAATGATCTATCTATATTGTTGCCTTTTATTTCCGTAAATAATAACAATGGAAAAGCACATTGGATTGCCTTTTTGTATTTGAGGCGACTTTATTTCGCAATTTCAAAGCTAAACATGGAGAGAGTTTAATGAAACGTCTCTTTGTGTCATAAAACAATATGAAATATCTGTCATTATGTGATACAGAGGGGCAGATGGTTAATATATCAACATTTCACAGCACGTGGGTCGATAATGTATTAAACCAGCACAAGCGACATTTGCACAAAAATGCTATAATTGCTGTAAATCGTATCTCATGTCTATATATGTGTATGCAAAACAAGATGATGCTATTATATGTCATAAAGGGCAATGCACATGACAATCTACATGAAAACGTGATTGTTAACTACTTTGTTCTCCTGACCAAGTTGCTAGCCTTTAACGTTTTGTTTACGAAGATGCTGGGCAGACGTTGCATGTACGTTACAAAGGCACAAAAAATGTTGCCTGGCCCGATGATAAGAAATTTGCTCCTCCGAAAATATTGATTCCACCAAAAATAAAAAAAGATAAGCAATACACTTAAATTGCACAAACAAGTATTACATCATATATAATATTAAAATTTGCACTATTCAGAAAAAAGGAAAGTCAACGATTGTTGAATTATTTAAAAAAAAAATTGTAAATCGTACTCTTGAGCTAAAAATTTGTTATTTGGTAGGTATTAGTTATAGCAAGTTTGTCATAGTTTAAAAAGCAGTATATAATGAATTATAAAACAGTGAAACAGAATATTATTAAATAAAAGTCGTATCAGGATAGAGCTACCGTCAATAGGACCTCGCGATGGTTTACAAGTTTCGATAGTACCTAAATGGCGTTTTTTTCGTGGGTTTTTTTCTGGATCTTCGCATGAAACGTCAGAGTTCTCCAATTCAAAAGCACATCGACCATACATGCAGTGATATGTAAAAATAAAAGGTTTTAAAACAACTATAACATAATAAAACTTTCAAAATACATGCAATCAAATGTTAAAGGCTTTATTGAGCACTCTCTACAAATCGGCACCCCATCACTTGTACATTTGATCATATATATTATATTTTTTTCTATATTCAAACAATGTATAAAAAACATATAGACTCATGAACAATCTGATTAAAATCATATTCTTGATCCCATTTTATAGATATGTTGCACACATATCTTTAAAACGGGAGCATCGATGGTCTGATTTCAATCAGATTGGACTTTTGAAGTGTATTCTTAGGAAAAGAACTCATAAAATGTTCGAAAAATTGTTTAATTTAGAGCTGATCAAATATTACAGCTGCAGTTTTTTGGTCTAAAAAATGGTATCCATTGCTTAAACCAGACTGATAATGTTTAATTAGATTAAAACCTATTTTTAAAAATAAGATCTTCACCAACCACATTTTTAAACAATCGGGGCGAAAACATCCCTGGTTTAAACATACTAAGGGTGAAATACATCCCTATTAAAAACTTTTTATATGGAGGGAGTGGGGATTAAATCCCGAAGGACTAGCAAAATCAGTTATGTACGCAAAGCAGACAGTGTTCCGATTATTTCATTTCATTCCATACGTGTGGTGTAGAAAATTTTTAAACCCTCTCCAATTGCTTGTGTTAGTGATTATACGGTATTTATACCCGCCAAGTAAAAATTGCTGATTAAACCTTATTCTACGAAAATCAATTTTGGAAATAATAAAATAAAATTTAGAATTAAAACACAAGTATAGAGACAATTTAGGCCATGAATTGTGACCAGCCTCCCCTCGTGTAAAAATATTACATTTATTACCACAACAATTTATTAACCCGGATGTTCAGCCTTGATACACGTGTTTTGGACTAGGTGAGACAGCAACTGGAAGCTAGGGCTGTATCGCCCTCGGGGCTGATATTTCTCTGTCTTAGCCCGTCGTCAAGGGGGTGTATTGCCCTCAAATTTAAAATAGCTTATTCCCAAATATCTTTGCTCTAAATTAAGACTAGTTTGTATAATAACGATAGAATAACAAATAAATAATATAAAGCATCACCTGAAACTTCTGAATATTTTTATTAACTGTTGAAAATTGAAAAATAATAAATCAAAAATAGCGCGAAAGAGTGATATGTATCTAAGCAAGGGGAGGTAACCTACACAACGGTTGTGTATTCAGAACAATTGCACGCTTTATTAAATATCAATCAACATATAAATTACGGAGGATATATAGAAGGATGGAACGAGACTTAATCTTAGAAAACCAGAGAATAGACTGTAAAAATTAAGTGATTAAAGTAAAGCACGCGCTTATGAACGTTCTCAAACAACTTGCTATGCTATAACATTATGGATTTTAATGAATGGAATCTGACAGGAAACTTACGAAATCCCTGTGAAGGAATTTGACTCATTAAGAAGTTGCGAAGGATGGAAATTTCTCTCTGGATTTTTTTGAATTCTAGAAGATAGTGCTTCATTTCAGACGACGATAGACTCTCTTCTACTGTATTTCAAACGTCACAATGGTTTGTTAACAAAGTCCGACAACTCTTTCAGTTCTTTACCAAATTAAAAAGAATAAAAACGAACGAGTTTTGTAAATCCGAAAATCTATAGCTTCTTCATCAGAAATTATATTCCTTATTTGGAATTTGAATAAAGGTCTTTGATTTTAGATATATGATATAAACAACATCACATGGCTGTTTTGATCTCGTCCCTGGTATCAGCCCTTGGATGGTATCGGCCCGCACCCTTCGGGCTTGGGCTGATACCAACCGCTTGGGCTGATACCAGAGCCGAGATCAAAACAACGGTGTGATATTCTATATATATCATATAAATGGATGGGATACCAGGCTTTGCCTATAAAAATCTTCGACATGCAAGGTGAAGGTCATATGTACAAGATTTAGTGTCATACAATATTGACAATAATATTACAATAGATAATATTCTGATAAATATATGCATATATGTATATTTGAAATATATGACCAGAAATTACAATTATGTATACTAATAAATATTATTATAATATTCTAATTTGTAGCAACTACATGTAGTAATGATAATAATTAGAAAAAAAGAAAAAATACAAACAAAAGGTTTTACAAACATGATCAGGTTCTGTGGTATAAGACAATAAGAAGGACTAAATGTATTATTTAAATATCTTTGTAGATTTAATTTATTCATGTACATATTTAAATATTGCAATATTTTGTTCATATGTAAGACTAATGTCACCATTAAGAATGAGATGAACTGGAAAAGGTATTGGAAGTCTTAAGAAATCTATATTTTGGATTAGTAAATCCCTTTAAACACAATATTATGGACATGTAATAAAAAGTGAGAACATGTTTCATTATTGTTTCCACACATGTCACAACTTGGGATGTCACTCAAAAAATGGTTATATAAATCAGTATTTAAATTACTTTCTGAGTTACGAAGTTGATAATGGATTATATTTTCCTTTCGAACACCTTATCTAATATATGCACAACAAGAGGCTTACAGGCATTTGAGTTACCTGCGTACCATAGCCCGTAGGTTGACATGTCATTTTTATTTTTTTATCATTTCTTTTTAGTTGTATACTGCATTCAAAACCCTAATTAAAATCTCTTCTGACAGTTATCTTTGCTATTATTATTTGATGTCTGAAAAACTTTTATTCATAAAGGGGGAGGGGTAAAAGTCTTGAATTAACTCTTTTTTTCTAGCTCCATGATAGACATAAAAACATTGTAAATATTTGGTGACCTACAGGCCTTTAATGGTCAATCTATACCACTATATCAAAATAATAGACTCCAAATGTTGGCCTTTAAGGTTGTACAAAACAGATGAACTACATTTTTTCTATCATTCAATTTTTCTGAAATTTTTATATTTTTTTCTTTGGAATGAAATCTTTTAATACGTAAAATTTGAAAAAAATCCGACCTCTCAATTTTTACCCACATCGCCCCAAACCTACCACAGGAATCTCCTTTCAGTGGAGTGTAAAATGAAATAGTCATTGTTAATATTTTCTTTGCCATTAATTTTTTTTCAAGATATTACAAATGTTTGTACTGCTATTTGAACAGGAGACCTTCTTGTTACTTAAAAATTCTGAAATAAATTCTACCTGGTAACTTAAGATAATTTCTCATGCAATATATTGTAAAACTAGTGCTTGTGAATACTCTTTTAAGACGAAAATTTGCAGCACTTAACGGTATCTAAAAAGAAATTGTATAATTTAAAAAATCTGAATAAAACTTAACAGTATGATTGTCGTGAGCCTGTAATTAGAATATATCAAAATAAAGAAAATTTACTCATTGGTTTTAGATTAATAAAGGTTTAAGTATGTTTGACGGAGGTATAAATTGATAAAAATCCTAGATAACGTCATCATATTTGACCTTTGACCTGATGATATGACCTTGAAATGTGTATGACATAAAGCTTAAACACTGGTGGTGGTTGTGTCCAAATTTCAGGTCTTTACTTAGAAAAGAACACAAGTTACGCATTTTTAAATGATATAAGGCTTAATTGCACAAACATTATATGAACACTATCCAAATGTATGTTTCAAAATTATCGAATTACGTTGTATCCTTAATTTATTTGGCCTTGAGTAATTAATGGGTATGATTTATAATTTTTTCTTAAGAAAATGGACTAAAATTAATTTTTACATCATATTAAAGGACATATCGCATGTTTTTCAATTTTCGGAATTTTTTAAATAAAATCATTCTATACTCATTAAAAATGAAGCTTATTAACGTTTTCATAAAATATTCTGCCTAATTCGTGAGTTTGAAAGCGATGAAATTCAAATGTCGCGATATGCATATTTTCTCTCTCGATATACCCGCCATGATGTGTGACGTCATATGCGACCTCGAGTGAGAAGGTGCTGTTAGCCACCTTTGTAATTGGATAGATTTAAACGACAATTAAACTAATTATCACCTATTAAATTGCCGATAACGGGACATGATGTTGTTCTGTGCCTCCTGCGGGTGATTTAACCACCGAAAATGGGGATTTGGACTGTTGTTTTTTTTAAGTTTCCCTTACGAAAGTATGCGGCAATCTTGTAACATATAGGGGTCTATCTGTCGACGAGAGGATTTATAAATACACATTCAATTCATATATTATTAATTATATGATGCATTTTTGTAATCATAGTTTCATAAATTAATCGTATTCGTTTCTCAAAAAGAAAAAAAATAGAAGTTTATGCACAGGGGTCTGTGTACAAAACGCAAGTTCATCGGAGAAAAATAACAAGAGGGGACGCCATTTTGGATACCGCCTCGCTTCATTAGCTGTTTTCTTTTTCTTATTGTTAAACTATACGTTCATGTATGCATCGGTTTTGTATACATGATTTCTTCATTCATACATGTAGCTCATAATTTTAGTACGGTAGGTGAGATTTCTGTGAGTTTTTTTTTTTGTAGAGAAGTCATGGATCGAGTTGTCGATATTGATTGTTTACGCGAGAAATAGACAAAGTTTGTTGATAAACTTTTATACGTAAATGGATAAAAAAAAATACGGAGATGGGATCTTACAGAAATAAACAATAATTAGGAAAACGTTCTTGCCTGCTTTTATAATCCAGTGTAATATAGAGTAAACAACCTTAGAAAGTTGTGATCAGTTACTGCCGAAGAACAAACTTCTTGTGCACCACAGTTTTACAATAATGAACATTCTGAGTCGTTAGGAACGCCAAAAACCAAGACTGTTGTAGATTTTTATAAATAAACACCTATAACAGATTTATTTGAGCTACAATCCTAACTAAGTTGTGTTTACAATGTTTACACGTCGATCAATTTGATCGTCATTGCCGACTTCATCGTCGCTTTTTCGGCAATATCATCGTTTTTTATCCGTACTAGTGGCTCAAACATGTACGACTGAATAGTAAGATTCTTTTAATTTAGTTAGCATGTAAAAAAAACAACTTACATGGCGAATGAATGTCAACATTTAAAGAAGATAAAGCTAATCCTACGATTTGTTTACAATCAGCTGTTCGAAGAAGGTCGCATGGGACGTCACTGTACCACGTGACACGCTATCTAATTAACGAGTTTTTAAACGATCGGGGCTATAATTTAAATTGATATTATGGCTAATTACCGCTTTTATACCGTTAACAAACTGTTAGGAGTAATTATTAGATACACAAGGAAGCCAAAAAATATAAAATGTCGTATACTTTAGAAACATGCGATATGTCCTTTAAGTCATTATTTTGTGTATTTCAGAAAATATTTCAAATAAATAATTTCAGGGGTGTTTCGTACTACCTTAATTCCGATAAATCGGAAAAGTAGTCTTTTGGTTTATATATGTTAAACATCATTGGCACTTGAAGATTACAAATTTGATTTGTTTTGGTTTTTCTCAATCAAGCTTCGCTAATTAATAATCAACGAATATTCCTCTAAAAGTTCCGGAAATCATCTGAATTTTCTAGTTTTAGATTTTGGCGCATTACATTCACGCTAAATCACGGGAGACTCTTTAGTTTATGTTTCCACAATATCACATTGGCATGGATAAACTTTGAAACGATAATATAAATACGTGTAAATTTTCATTGAAAATTTGCCATATACATTTGTACTTTGGTTATCAAAGAAAATACGGGCGATAACTCTACATGTAATACAGTGCATTTTCTATTAAAAAATTATACCGAGAGTTCCGAATGTGAACATTGTGTGTAAATTTGAAGCGACTAAAAACGTTGGTGAAAAAGTGTTGATTTATTTAATAATATATTAATTAATTTTTTAGATGAAAGGTATGTACAGCCTCAAAATGGGTTGTTATAAATAATTTGACTGTAATTTTAATGCATCTTCATTAATTTTATCCAAAATCGTTTCGGAGCGATTCTGCAGTTTTCTGCTACATTACGGGTAAATGGGAGACATTTCAAATGTGGTGAATGCCTGTCCCGAGACACAGATAGATTATTCTAACTAAGCAGAGTTTAGTGAAATTAATAGCATTATTGTGGTCTTAAAGCTTGGTTATGTAAATGTCAACAATAAAATTAAAGTTAATTTTCTAAAAAACATAAATCATGTCTTATATAATATGGCCAAGTTACAATTTACCCTTTGTTTTTGAGATAAATTATAAAAATGTAAAAAAAAAAATTGATTGACGACAACAGCAATAGGTTACTCGATTCACTATATAGGAATATTTGTCACCCCTTGTTTCTACCTTTTTTCAAATATCAACTTTTAACCACTACCCTTTTTGGAAGTAGAGAAGATAATTTTCTAAGATTCCATACATTTTTTGGAGTTGATTTTAATCATATTAATGAATAATGTTACAAAGGCATTGACCTACAAAATTATACATTATATGAGAAAACTGCCAAACTGAAAGAAAATACATTAGCTATACGTTACCGAAAATACATTATACGTTTCATTAAAAAATCAATTACAGTTCATACTGTAAAGAAAGCTAACCTTTGAACTTTACAGACACATTCCAAGTATTGTTACTTTCATTGCAAAAATACACTTTAGTATTGATAATACAATTCAAATAAAACCAAAAACAAAACACTTACACTGATAAGTAAAATATAAGTTAATATGAAATTTACATACCATAAGATGCTACAGATATTGACTGGATAGTATATTCTGAAAACGGTATACTGCTTAATTAGAATTATAGGTAACACACACACACACACACACACACACACACACACACACACACACACACACACACACACACACACACACACACACACACACACACACACACACACACACACACACACACACACACACACAAAGCAGCATGTACGTATATATATATATATATATATATATATATATATATATATATATATATATATATATATATATATATATATATATATATATATATATATATATATATATATATATATATATATATATATATATATATATATATATATATATATATGCTGCTTTAAGCATATCTGATCATAATAAGTTAGCTGTACATTTTGTTATGGTGCAACACAGGAAACAAGCCTTTACATATCTATTTGAAAATATGTCAAATTTAATTTTGAAAAGTTTTGCTGGGATCGATCATGCGAATAGTACGCTTACAAGCGAACTTATCTAACAAACCTCGTATGTATTGCTGTGAGTTGATCATCAATAAGTCAAACAATTACTGAAGCTCTATATGAAATTAAGGGGGACCTTATCTATTTATCCATTACTATCGTCTTTTTTTTTAAATATACATTTGACCCCCTCAATGTTGTTCAATTAAATATAGTTGCCCAAACCTGAAGATCTAGATAAACATGATGATGATGAAAGGGTTGAGGTTGTTTCGAACAGAGTTGTGTATAAAAATAGTATCTCCCTTTCGCAGATGCAGGCCTTATCTGTATCTAGTCCAATACTTACCAAATTGGTCCATAATTCTTATCCATGAACTGTATTCTAAGGATAGGTACGAGTGCAATTATATCAATTCCAGGGAAACAACAAGTGTTAACTGAGCACCACAAAGAGCCAATGAAAGGCAACCTATAAGAATGTTCTCTTCTATGGAATATTGTCCTCACAATAAATTTAAATGAAATTTAGTTGATACTTGACGTTGTTTAAAAAGAATGTTTTGTAACCCAATTTCTTACAAATCGTAAACACTATAACATAAAGAAGAATTTAATAAATATTAGATGATTATACGAATAAAGTGTGTATGAAATGCACCTTAATAAAATATATAACGAGTCTTATGATAATACACTTTTCCGGATTAACGTCCAGAATCTTAACAATCAAACCTTACTGGGTAAAAATTACTGCAGTTTTTATGCAGTATACATGAGATTGTTAATTGCTGCTCTCACAAGCATGTGAAACAAGTGTTTTGAACAGAACAGCATTAAACTTATGGATGGTAAATATTTGACCTAATATGGCAAAACTGTGAATCTAGTTTGTTTGGGCGTATTTGTAAACAATTCATCATGACCTCAAATAAATAGGACAATATTTATGTGGTGCTAGTTAAATAGAAAAAAATAATTTAATAGATTATTGAGAGACTAGTAATTTAGCGAGGACAACGTACCAGAGGTTTCTTTTAATGCACACAAACGGCAAACTCTGGAATAGCAGAGGGAGAAGATAGGGGTCTGATAGAGTTGCAACATAATACATTTTTATATTTGAAATATTTTAATAAGAAAATTTAAAATGTGACTGAAGCGGACAAAAAGTAGAAACTATCCAATACATGCACAACAAGAGACCTACAGGCATTTACTGTCACCTGAGTATCATAGTCCTTAGATTGACATGTCTGAGAGTCATTTTTGAGAATTTTTGTTTTAAATTTCAAATTCCATACTGGAGTCTATACCCTTATCCGAGTCTCCTCTACCCCTGCCTTTTAATATTTGATGTTTGAAAAACGTTAATTAATTAAAGGGATGTCCGAGGAATATTGAATTATCGATTTTTCAGCTCAATGGGCCAAACATTGTGAATATTTGGTGACATGCACTACTTCAATGGTCAATCTTGTATCTTATTTATTTAATTTATACACGCATACAACGCACAGAAACAAAAGGAGTCTTTCTAAAACAGAACTCATGTTACATCTACTTAGTATTATGGCCAAGTGACAATTTTTCTTTGGTTTTTCAAATAAATTATAAAAATGTAAATTTTATAATGGACGACAAACAACAAAAGGTTCCTGGAGTGAATTACTGTCATATTTGTCAACCCCCTCTCTACCTTTTCCAGATAAAAACTATCAATCCCTGCACCATATAGAAGTGAAGAGGAAGATTAACTAAGATTCAATACATTTTCACTATATGGCATGGCCACACTATAGGGCCTAAACTCACGAAATAGGGGTCATGAGTTTAACAATTTAGATAGAGGATAACATGAACATCATAACCATGCATTCAATTTATCTCGTAAATATACATGTTAGTAGAGAAGATTACTTTATAAGGTTAAATACATTTGCACTATACGGCCATATTGGTCGCACCCTAGGGCCTGAATACCAGGGGCCATGAATTTCACAATTGTCTAAGAGGAATGCATGTACATAATAGCCATGCATTTAGTTTTATTAACCATGTGTGGGAATAGAAAAGAATATTTTTGAAAATAAGACTTTTTTTCGTATTTGGCCCCGCCCATGAGGCTTTTTCGGGTGCTATGGGAATGAATTCTATATTATATATGCATCTTATCCTAGAGATGCATTACACCAAATATAGTAAATATTTGCCATTTAGTTTTTAAGAAGTAAAAAATGTGAAAGTTGTAATGGTATACGACGATGCTCAACGCACAATCATGGACAAAAACAAATTGTAATAGGTTAAATGAGTGACGCAGGTGACCTGAACATTACTATTTTACCCCAAATAGAAGAGGGGTGAAGAACCTTCAAACTAAAGAAGAGACACTCTCTTTCATGATTTCTGCCCTTAAAGTATAATAGAAAATTCAACGAGAAATGGCGTTTGATCTATCTTTGCACATGTAAACGTCTGATAGATACTAAGCAAGCAAACTGAATTAAAAAAAACATTTGAAAAAGTTTACGACACGAACAACTGAAAATCTCAAATTTTTGGGACAACTAGTCCCTTCGTCAGTAGACGAAAAATACACTGACTAAAAACAAACAAAACAAAACTATCACTGCAACTAAAACTATTAGTACATCATGTACAGTTTTAAAATGTTTCGGAAAGAGTTGGCCATTCTGCTGATCGCTCTGGAGTAATCAGTCGATGGGTTATTCCAAAGCAACGGAACAAAATACTATAGATGCATGGAAAAGTTACCCTTAATTTAACCTTATAGTTTTTCAAACAAGCCCAAACTAAAATGGTATGCTATTCAGCATAGTTATGTAGCATTTGCATGATTCAAAATTAACTCGAAAAATTGCACGTTTTGGGTAAATTTAATTTTTGAAATATTCTTGAATAGAAATTAACGGAAGTCCCTGCTGTATTGGAATTTGGGATTTATAGACTAGACTTTTAATGTATTATTCTCTGCGCTACTAAGCCTAACAATTAAAAGTCGATAATGACCTATTTTCAGTTTCCGGGAAATAAATATTTTTTTTAAAATCCAAGCTGTATTATTACTCGGGATTTGCGGATCAGTAGCCTTATGCCAATAACAATGCATTCTTCCACTGCTTGCAATAAATTTGATTAACAGACAACTTATCTGATACAAAGACAAATAGAACTTGATCAATATCATTTCAAGGTAAATAGGTGTGAAAATCATTTGAAAAACCATAAAATCATCATAGTTTGCGTTACAAAACTTTCTTAATACTAAGCAACTGTTTGTGTCTATAGTTTTTTTAAAATATAAAATTCAACATCCATTAATTTAATGAAATTTATGTTATGAAACTATCAATGAATTAATTGTGACCATTTTTAATGAATACATCAATATTTATATCACCAAATAAGCTGATGAAATCTGTAACTTCCTTCTCGTTAGTAGGTTTGACAGTGCCTTAGCTACACAGTGGAATCAACATAGTTTTTTAATCAGATGCGAAATAGTGGTTGTCAAAAAAGAACAAACAAACAAAATCAAAGAAATATAAAATAAAAAAAAAACGACACAGAAAACGTGCATGTAAGACTGTTTCATAGAAAATTGGCAAAGGGTCCGGATTTGCTTGTTACTGCAACATTTTGAACATATGTACATTAACATTTAAAAACAATTATCATTTTTAGGAAATTTACATAGTTTGTTAGTCATATCTTATTGAAACTTGAAAACAAGCCAGAGATAGCAAATATTTCGATTTGGTTTTTTTATTATTTAAAAATGTGATTTTTATTGGTCAAGAATTCTACGGCAGTCTCCTTATGGCTGCTCAAGCAAAGTATTAAATGAAAAATAGCAATAAAAGCAAATAAACCCACAAGTCAAACAAAATGCTCAAAAGGTATTTAACACCAGACTTCAGCATATACGGAATTATTAAAGAAACTCAAATGTTACATTGAATTTAACTATGTACATGTAGTTCTTTATTTAAATTTCTGACGATGACGTTAAATAAAAAAATGTATGATCGCAATAATATTATCAGTAGGACGTCATATACTAAATGTTGACATATTTAATGTGTTGTGAGGGGTTGGTCCCCAGATCATCAAGTGGTTTTAGATTAAATCAAAATTGGAACACAGTTTAAAAGTTTGTTATTATAGAATTAAATATTAAAGTTTAACCAGTGTATAATGTAGCGTTGATTTTTGATGTCTGAATTCCAAAAAGTAATGAACACGAATAATTAACTTTAAGTGGAAAATGGAACATTTTCTAAAGCAATAACTCTCTGTCCTTGATACTCTTTCCTCTGGCATATTTTTTGTCAACATTGTGATTGACATACATGTTTTTATGTACTCATTAAGAGAACTTGGTTTCAACCAGATAAGCAGGATCGACAGTAATGTCTTCCAGGGATTATCACAGCTTGAAAGATTGTAAGTAACAAAAATCTATTACGTCATTTACCTACCCTTTTCTTAAACAAATTAAAGGATAATAACATATACTTGTTTAAGAGAAAATTGAAGTAAAAAACAAAACAGTCTTGCTACCACAAAAAGTAATTAGGATAATTAAAATAAAAATACATTACATATCCAACACATCTATAAAGATTATTAACGGTAATATAAACGGATAGACAGGAAGGTAACGGCATGTGTGTGATGACAGGTGTTTATCAAAAACAACACGGTCATTTGTAATATATATAAAATATTATATATTATATATGTAATATATTTTGAATAAGATAATTGATATAGGACGTTCAATAAAGAATATTTAAGTGAAAAGTTAAAATCAACAGTCATGTTTTCCCTAACAGTGAGTGATTAAATCAGAAAATGAAATATTTAAAATATACACTTAAAACTGAAAAATTGCTAGATACATACAATGTAGAATTAAGACTACAACCAAGTCTAAAAATAACTCTCTTATCAGTACAGAAGAAATCAAGGTTATTTTTGTATTATGCTGTATTTCCTGCAAGCGTTTTACAAATAATCAAAAATTGCTGACCAACTTTGCCTTCTGTATCTCACATTTTGTCTCTTTTTCTAAACTTGTCAATGAATGTTAAGATACTGAAGCCATATTTGTATTTTTTTAATCAAATATCATAGATTATCTTTTCATTATCACGGTTGTTTTATGGAGAATAGAGATGTCTTTAGGTGCTCTATGATACAACCATGTTACATTGTATCTATCTTAAAGAAAAGAGAGAGAGAGTTTGAAAGTTGTTACTTTGATGTAATTTAATGCATTACACCAATAATTAATCATTTTTCTAGATTTTATTTACATGTCTTTTAATTCAGAAAGTCAATACAGTGGCCTCTGGGTATAACGAGATCGGATATAACGAGGTACTGCTTGTAACGAGATGATTGTTTGGTCCCAAATTATTTTTTTATTTTTTCCTTTTAAAAAATTCTGGATACAACGAGGTCGTTATAATGAGACTCCGTATATTACGAGGTAAAAATTTCTGCCCGCAAGTTTTAAGCGCTATCGTATATAACGAGGTACCCATGGCACGCTTGATTGCACATGCGAGTTCCAGGTAACTAACGGTATGACCATGTAATTTTCACAGGTATGTATGCACATGGCAACAGATTAAAAGTATTCAGAAATATTGATGAGTTGTTTTGATTGCAATGTTTACAGTCATTTTTTAAATAAAAGAAAAAGAAAGTAATTTTGCTAGAAATAATAGGACTTATCTGGAAATAGTTAACAATTAATTAAAAAAAAGTGAAAGTGCAAAGGACTATGGATTAACTTGGAGTACATTTATTACAATTATTAAAAAACCAAGATTTAGAAAGCTTGGAAAAGTTAGCGGACTCGTCGAGAAAAGCGCCTGACTCTAAAAATAGCAATACCGATATTGAGCCTTCCCATTATGTCGGTGTTGATTCACTGGTTAAAGTATTAAATTTCGACAGTGATTCTAAGTTAGTAAAATTCAGGGTGAAACTAAATATGATGACGAGACAAGAAACAAAAAAGGTGGTGATGATATCGTTGTGATGCCAAAATATCGAGAATTTTTTACTAGATGCATTAAACCTTCTTCATTCAGAAAACATACATCGTACATTCAACATTAAGAGTTTTACAAAACTCTTTGACGTTAATAAAACTTAGCGAAGAATTAATAAAAAAAAAGCAACCGACTATCACACAGTTTTTGTCTCTCGTGAAGTGAAAGAAAAGTAACACGTGATTAGATCGTACACGTATTTAAACCATGGTCATTTACATGAATACGCTGTAAGTATCTTACATTTCAACAAATTTAGAATAAATCATACATATACGTATTTATTTCATTTTCCATTGTTTATAAATTTTATTTGAAATGTAAATAACAACGATCACGTGTCACTTTGCAATTGGGAAATGCCAACCTCGGATATAACGAGTATCGGTTATAAAGAGAAATAAAACTATGTCCCCAGAATCTCCTTATAACCGGAGGCCACTGTATTTTTGTTCTGAATAGGTTCGCTTTTGAAATTCGTGTTCTGATATGATAAATGGCATTTTTACATGCATATTCTTTTTAGAAATGTATGTTCTCGTGATAAATTTTTGTTAATCACCCCTAATCAATATATGTAGCCTCAAGTTACTGCTGAATTGTATTAGTAAAAGAAAATTCATGTTTAAATACCAATACAATGTTTTTAAATGCTACATTTTATTCCTCAATTAAAGGAAAGTCAAGTACATGAAAGTTGTCTAATTTGTATTAAACATTCAAACAAGACTGTAACAATAGGTAAAGTAAAAATAATAGACTTCAAAATGTAAACCATTAAGTTTACTGGTGGCCCATCAATAAAATGTTTGGTTCCTAATCTGACATTGTGTATGTAATAATTAGAATTTGTGTTTTATCTCTGTTCACAGGTATTCAAATGATAATAAATATTATAGATATCTAATGTACTCAAGAACTTTAACAGTTGTTTTGACTGCTATTATCTGCTTCTTGGTTAATAGATAACGCAATTAGAATATGTTCATAATCTGAATCTCATACTTGCCAATTAAAAATGTAATACTTTAAGCATGTATAAGGCAGAATATATTCACTGATTAATTATGAAACACAGGATAAACCTCTGCCATTCAGTGAACTGAATGTTAACTGAATGGTCTGGAAAGGTGACTGAATGGCATAGCTATGCCATTCAGTCACCTTTCAGTTACCGATCAGTCACATTTCAGTTAACTGAATGGCAGAGATTCATCCTGTGAAAAGGGTCTGATTTCTGATATTTGACTCCAAATGTCAATAACTAAAGATTAAGAGACGGTGACTCGAATCCTTCATTATTATGCCTTTATCAAGCATTCTAGGTTCATTGACCACTCATAGCAGTCATACTATCATAAATAATATTTTCATTTAAAAACAAATTCTCTTCAGTGACTATACCGATTACTGAATTTAAATAAATGAAACATTTCTTAAACGTTAGTAGCAGGGTGAAGAATGCTAAACCAGTATAATCTGGAAATACAGCTCGTCAGGAAGATAGTTCTTTATATTTAGATCGAGCTTACGTGCTATGATATGTGTATACAGAAAGTGTTACTGTATTATTCGTGGTGTGTATATATTTTACTGTTGAGGATGGACAATAACTAAAATAGTATATGTTCTTATCTACATGAGATAAGATTAAATAGCGGATTTTCACAACACGAAATGGTAGAACAGTAAACCAGGATTGTTTTGTTGCAAACAGATAAGTGGGACACAATATTTTGGTAAGGCATTGCAGAAAATGTTTGCTTTAAGGGTTTGATATACTGAATGTTTATGATTCACATACTAAATTGAAGAAAATGTTTGGGTAACAGGTTAAGTAGCCAATTATGATTTGCGTTTCGTAAATATTTGTTTAGTAACTTTGTGCACGAGAATTGTACAAAATACATATATCCATAATTGATAAAGTTTAAACTTGACCATGTATATAGCAATATTTCATATATTCCCATGAAATTTCTATCTGCTCGAAATTGAACCCGCTTAGCCCTCCACCTTTTTAATGTAAACCACATCACAAACAAATAGGTATATTTCACTCTGCCACTTTTGTGACTATATTATTTAACGAAATAATCAGGAAAATGACAATAGATGATTATATTACAATTATATAGTAATTAAATTTAAATAAGATTAATAATAAAATTATGAATATTTGATTCTTTATGCCATTATATTTTACAACTTAAACAATCAATACCTCCCATTTCTAATTTAATCAATGATGTAATTGATTACATTATTTATGAAAAACATTATTCTTGTGGTCTGAACGCGCCAAGCTAAAAACAAATGAAAATACGTAACATTTTCTCTTTTTAATATACATGTTCATAAAAAAGAAACCTGGGGTTGGGGCTGGTTTAAAGATCGCTTTGAAAATGTTCGATGCTTAGCAATCGGTGTTCTGAAGGTAGTAAGAACCCAAGCTATTAAAATGACACTCCCGCGAAATAAATATATTGGTTACAACCGGCGAAGTTGATTTCGTGTCCATATATGAAGATGCTGTATAACTTTTGATAATACAGCAGGAAAGATTATAACCCACGCGGTTCTTACAGAAATTTTCAATTTATGGATAAAATATTTTAAGAAATCTTAAAAATCTTATAAAATATGCTTGCAAACAAATGAAAGCTTGAAATTTAAGATTTTATTAATTTTCTGCATCGATATAAAATTCATTTGCATGAACGTATTTGTTTATTTGGTTTTTCCATTACCAGCCATTCAATTTAACAGTGTTATCATCCCGAACGTTGATACATTTCATTGTATTCATTGATAGGTATCTATATTTCAACCAGATGAGTCAGATTAACAATAATGCATTTCAAGGGCTGTCACATTTAAGAGAATTGCGAGTAAAATGTTTTAATCATATTAACATTTAGCCTTGATGCTATCATTTTATTTTGTAAGATATATTGTGTTGTAAAAAAAAATGATAAAATTGTCTAACCTTTGAATAGCTCTGTTATCATATTTTCCAAAAAGGATTTAATATTTATCAAACTTTGTTTGTAAACCAAAACAATCTGTCATCCATTTTTCCAATCAACAGTCAACAAAAATATATTCTATTGCCTCAGGGGTCTGTTGACAAAAGTAACACAACGAAGAATTTACTTTCCCTACTCTATATAAAATATACAGTAAAACACGCTTATAACGAAGTCCCAGGGACGGCGAATTTAACTTCGTTATAAGCGTAATTCGTTATATCCGTCAAGTTTACAACATGATATAGAGAGTTGGGGAATAAAATTCACTTCGCAATAAGCGTCAATTCATTATAAGCGTGTTCGCTATAACCGTGTTTTACTGTAATTGATTTGCTAGATCCTATGTAATAGTTGGTATTGAAGCCATAGTAATTTTGAATCCTTTGTGCACTAAAGGGGCAGAGTATAAATTTTCCTCCATTAATTTTTAGTAAATTCGATTCTGACATCCATTTTGTTTCAGATTTTCTTTTCTTTTCTTTGATCTTGAGAGGTTGTACATGTCACTACAACCCTTCTTAGATCTACAAAATATTTTCAAGATTGTAAAAATAATGTTCACGCTTTTTTTGACTGTTTGAATCTTGCAAAAAAAAAACTACTGTGAAGTAGGTAGTCTGCTTCAAAAAGTCGCTTCATTTCCTGCGCTAAATAGACCTAGTCCTGTTTGCATTACTATTAGGGACAAGGAAGGTTAAAACTACTCGCAACTTTTCATACATACTGATTCCTTATAAAGTTAAAAATTCTTGACTCGAAACTAGAATAAATGTATTTAAAAACAGTAAAAAACCAACAAAATTTTCCATAGGTCAATTTTCTTTTATAAAATTCACATTACAGAAGTAGCCTGATCATAGCCTCTGATGACCGTGATCATTTATATACAATATTTCTGGTATTTAAAGGTTCAAAAAAGTGAGAGAAGAAAAAGAATTTAGTTGAAATATTATACTTATGCTGAGGTCCATTGTCAAATTTTACTTTTAAGCAGATTAAAATACATTTGTATGTAATTTAAGTTTTCTATAAACTGTACTTATATGGGTTCATGGAATATAATTTGGTAGTAGTGATTATATCTTTTAAGAATGCTTCCGGCATTATTAAACTGCAGCTTTTTCCCATGTACATTATTGCATTTACCATCTTGGTTATAATTATAAGTTATTAATAACTGTCGAATCATGAATTCGTGGATGTCAAGGGTATCCCACGAAAGCCACAGGCGAAAAACGAACATTTCACAGTACTGCACACTTTGTATTTTATAAGATGAAAAATAAAATGGTCATCACGTAAACATGATTTTTCCGCTTTTTTTAGCGTAATAAAGCTGATGCCTTTTTGTGAATATACGTGGAAAGTTTCAGGACTTTTATTTTGATAAAAAAAAATATAACTAAAAAACATAACTCCTCATTTTTGTTTCTTGTTTTCATAACATAAAATCACATTGCATGTACATCACTGCAATGACAAGTAGGGGACAGATGAGAATGAGTGTAAGATTGATATCTAAGTTGTGCTGACTTGTATCAATAGAGAGTGATGCATTTTTATAGAGTATTTTTTTTTGTTTTTTGTTTTTATTGATACACATGTAGATGTGAAAATGAATAGAACTCATCGGATGTGGAAGAAATAAAATCAAATGTTAATCATTTATTACTTAAACCTTTTACATTGTATATGCAGATAAAAATGACACCCTTTGATATTCAGATACATTAAATAATCTCATCGGATGTGCAAGAAATAAAATCGAATGTTTATCATTTATTACTTAAACCTCCAACATTGCAGATAAAAATGACACCCCTTCGCATATTTTAAGGTCTGTTATGACAAACATTTATCAGAGACAAAAGCAGTCGAAATGTTTCAATTGTTCTGAGTTTAATTGATAGAAATTGTTATTCTGTTTTGATCATTGCATTCGTTAAATTATTGAATAACTAAGTACTAATTTTTTTAATTGGGTGCACAAAATTTTTTTTTAAACAGTTTTTAGATACTGTGGAATCATTAGATTTCGTGGTGGCTCAATTTTCATGAAATTTCCAGGTACCTCTTTATCACCAATTTACATCCTTCACGAATTAATTGATTAATTGATTATTATTATTATTTTATTATTATTATAATTTATAAAGCGCACAATTTTACGAAGAAAAATGCAATCAATGGCGCTGTACCTCACAAATAAAATACATAGATTTGTTATACATGCAGAATTTAAATATGTCCCAGAAGAGTTTAGCTGGTGCTTAATAGAAGTAAAATCACGAATGGTTCCCAAGTCTCTCGGCAATTCATTCCAAACGATCGGTCCTAATATTTCAAATGACCTGGCAGCAAAGGTTTTGCGTTTGACGGCAGGAACATTTAGTGTTTTTGTGACACTACTTATGGAGCGAATGCTATATGGTGATTCTCGTATACTTAGCATTTCTCTGAGGTATATTGGGCTTTCACTATCGTTGAGGCACTGAAAAAGAACACACGCGATTTTTAATCTAATTCAAAAATAGACGGGTAACAAGTGTAATCGCTTAAGAGCTTCTGTAGAGCTTTCAGTCGACTTCCATTTTAGCACAAGTTTGGCAGCGCGATTGTGCAATAACTGCAACCTGTTTATGGTACATTCCGGCAATCCGTACAGGACACTGTTGGCATAGTCCAGATGGCTAGTAACGAAGGACTGTACTATTTGCTTGCACGAGTCGTCAGTGAGGTATTGGTAAATATTATTGATCAAGAACAAATTCAAGGATATTGTTTTGCATTTTTCGCTGACAATTTCTTGAAAGTGAAATGTTCATCTAGATAACAACCGAGATACTTGATACACACAGATGAATTTACACTAGCACCCACAACATTTATGGAAGTGGAAGAAGACAAATATAGCATCTGCAGACTTCCAAATAACACAAATTCAGTTTTACTTGGGTTAGGTTTCAGTCTGTTTAGATTCATCCGGTCATTTATATCAACTAAGACGTTCTCTAATTTTGTTATTACACACCGTTCATCTACGATTGCCTTTGGATTGAAACTATCATATGCGGAGTGGTCATCGGCATAACTAAGTAATAAGTCCCTTGAGTCTTTGAGGGACTGTTGTAGAGTACTTGCGTATACAGCAGGCTTGGGGCAAATTACATTTAAAAGTAATGCATTACATTACCATGACTTCATGAATTTGGGCATTAAATTACCATTACCATTACTTGATTTTCTTAAAGTAATGCATTACATTACCTTTACATGAGTAAAGTAATGCACTACCATTACCATTACTTTGTTTTAAAAAGGTAAAGCTAAAGAGTTTTTGCAAATTTTTCAAATATAAAACACTCTTTAACACATCTACAGGCTCATATTTAGTATAATATTAAATTTAATGACTTAAGATACATTCTTTATTTGCTCAATATATAACCATCTTATGGCATTATGGACAACATACCACATAGCTAGTAAATTGATATTTATAGACATTTGGTATGGTACTATGTTAGGTATGAAATAGAGATACAGAAGTACATGCATAACAGAAAACAAATTATGTAAGTAACGTTGAGGTTATTAATAGCTTAATAAAGATATTTCCCCATATTACACAAATCTTTCTGATTTTGAACACTTAATTGTATTAATTTATAAACAGAGGGTTTTTTCCAAGTAATATTTCTTAATATATTCTAATCAGATTTTTACAGAGGACACTTTAAGACAAAAGATTGTTGTTGCACTTTATGATCATCAAAGTTTCAAAGGGTTCATCTTTTAACTGCATCCTGTTAGGTTAAAAAATCTTTCCTGCTACATGTATACTAAATAATTGTTCTACAGGAGCAGTGGAAGTTGTGACTGAAATACTTTATGGCAATCTTTATCTTAGGATATATGTTAAGTGCAATTATAGAAAATTACATGAATCTTGTATTTTCTATCAGGGCAAACTTATGTACTTAATATACAACAGAGAGAGAGAGAGAGAGAGAGAGAGAGAGAGAGAGAGAGAAATTATTTTCAAATGGGTTATAATATTAGAAGTGATTTTGATTTCCATCATGGATGGACAGTGCATTCATTGCATGTCTGTCCTCTTTTCTATTGTGACATAGCCAAAGGAAAGGGGATTGCGGTGTAGCGCTTCTTATAACAATAGATTGTTTTGATACTTAGATTATCCTGGGGGCAAAGTGTGTTGTTGAAACATTCTTTATGGAAGTGAAAACTAATTGGAGTAAAGTGTTTAAATGATTTTAAACTCTTATTAACAACACTCTTACACACGTTATGGAATTGTGTTGTTATATCTGGTAATATTACAATTTAATAAAATGAACTTTTAAAAAAACTTTAATCCAACTAAAACATTTTTATCTCCAGAATTATTTCTTTCTTCTTTGAAATAATCTTAATCAAATACAATTTTATCTATTCATTTATTTATCACATTTTTTAAAGTGAACATGCATAAATATGCATAGTAATGCAAAGTAATGCCATGTAAATCCAGCATTCGGCTAGATTTTGGAAAGTAATGAATTACATTACCATAACTTGTAATGCTAATTGTATGGCATTACACATTACCAGCATTACTTTGAAAACATGTAATGCATCGCAATGCATTACCATTACATATAGCATTGCCCCAAGCCTGGTATAGAGTGTAGAGCACAGTTCCACATATACTGCCTTGTGGTCCTGAAAAGTCCAGGCATATAGGCTGAAATTTAGAGGTATTAATGTGCACTTCCGCCCTCCTTGAGTAAGGGTAAGATTGAAACCAATCAAGTGGACACTCTGAAGGTACTTTGTAATACTTTACTAAGTATAGAATGGTCAACCGTATCGAATGCAGCAAAAAATGCGACTGGGGCAGTGACTTCCCGCCTCTCCATTTTCTACAGCATGTCTGATGATAATTTTAGTAGAGCTGTTTCGTACTTAACCCCCTCTTGTATGCACTTTGATACTCAGGCAGTAGCTTATTCGATTCGAGAAATTTCACAAACTGGTTTAAAGCACACTTTTTGACAATTTTTAAGAGGTAAATTAAATTACTCACCGGACGATAATTTTTCAAAATTACATCCAAACCGTTCTTTTTCAATAGAGGTCTAATAATTGCTGTTTTCCGTTCAATTGCGAAAACACCCGATGTTAGGGATTTATTAACTATGGAAGTAATTGTTGGCAATAACACGTCGGAAAATTGGTTGATTAGTTTTGATGGGATTGGGTCAGTTGGGCAGGTAGTGGACTTTGCGTTTTTGATCACACCTAATACATTTTCGTCAGATACTAAATCAAAATGTTGAAAGTAGTTTGTGCACTTAGATCCAAGATTTGGGTCAAGTTTCTCAAAATAATCTAAAGTTTTGCGAATGGCTAGAACTTTATGCATAAAAAATGAACTAAATTTGTCTGCTAGTGATTTGTCGCTTGTGCTTGGCGGCATGGGATTACTATTAGTTTTACCTATCAATCCAAACACAAATTTATACATTTTAAGTGCATTTTTTCCACACTCAATAATGTTCGAGTTGATGTTCTTGTATTTGTTGTATCTGATATGTTTTCTATGGGTAGAGATATGAAAGTTGACAAAACTATCCTATCCTATCCTATATCATGTATCCTGCATCCTATCCTGCAAATAAGCTCTATCCTATCCTATCCTATCACATACCTTCAAAATATAGGAATGCAAGTTAAATGAAACGGAATTTAAGAATTAAATGATTTTAACAATTAATGTAGTACTCAAAATGAATAATTAAATCTTAAAACCGAATATTCTTCGAGCGGGATTACTTACCTACCTGTGCTACGGTAAAATTAAATCATACGCGGGATAGACACAATATCGTACTAAACAAACAGGTAAGCGATTCGATTTTTGATTTTATTATATTTATGCATAAAAAAACAGATAAATAACTTCGATACACTTATTGAGGAACTGTTTAATCACATATTTTTATCACATTATTTTCTTATCACATATAACTGAGCGTAATTATCATTATTCGAGCGATTCGTTCGGTGATAAATGTAAACACGATCTGGAAATGAATAATTCCTTTAGGAAGTTTATATCGTTTATAGTTGAACCACTCTGAATTATTTTTAATATATAAATTCTTAAGCATATATAGCTAGCTTACATTTATTAATTGGATATGTTCAGGTTAATATCGGACAGAAATATGCGTCCCTGTTATTGGCCATCGAAGAAATTATATGAAACGTGAAGCAATGTCTGTTTCTTGTATAAATGTTTATCTTTTTAAAATGCCGAATTGGTCGTTTTTAATTCAAGCTTTTATTACGTTGCAGACTTTAAATGAAGTAAATACAGAAATCTATTTCTGACGTTGTCAAATGTTGCCTCGAATTGTCGCAGTAACTCCGTACTTGCGTGCGAATTGACAAAGATGTAGCGCCGACATTTTAGCGCTCATCAATGTTATGCACCGCGTTCTTGATATAAAAATTATTCTTAAATGGTTTAGCTTGTAAAAGTTATTAAATTGACATTGAAAATACATTGTTACGCCAATTTTCGTTTTGCAAAATAACTCTGAAATTTATACTCGAATCTGATTGGCTACAGGATAGAACTTAACTTTCATATTTCTATCATGTATCTTGCATCCTGCATCCTATCCTATCCTGTCCTTGTCAACTTTCATGATAGCAGCACTGTATAAAGGTTTTATTGAAACTATGGTCACTAATCTGAAAATTTTCGATTGGTTCGGACAAAACAATTTTATCGTTGTTTCATATCATGATTAGATCAATTGTGTTTCCGGATCGATGTGATTGGCAGTTAACAAGCTGACACAACCCCATGACATCACACATTTCATTTAATGCAATCGTATCTAAGTAATTAACATTATTGTAATTAATTTTAAAGTCTCCACAAATGATAACTGTGCGATGAGTTGTTATTATCTCTTCTAGAAAAGGTGTAAATTCATCCAGAAAAGTCGTTGTGGACACGCGACGCGCTCTTGTGTATGGGGGGGGGGGGGGGGCGATAAACTATCAGAATGTGTTTGATCTTCGAAAGAAATTCTAATTCAAACACTGAGTATTCGAATGAATCTTTCTGTCCAGAGTCAACTAATTTTATTTGTAGCGTGTTTCTAAACAAAATACCAGTTCCGCCACCAGATCGATATTTACGGGGAACATCAATAAATGTATAGCTAGGTATATTCAGATCGGATCTTTAAACTCCTGCTCAGAGGTTGCAACAAATCCAGATGGACTCCAGTGTTCCAGTCCTTTTGTTGTGATCGGCTTTGGCCGATCACTGTTGTGTCCATATGAGGCATCCGGCAAAGGCCTCCACGTGCGCACATATTCCGCTTGCATAAGTAGTTCTTATAAAAACTTGAAGTTTGGTTTAGTATCTATGTAACATTTTACTCAGTTTTATTTCAATTCATTTACCTTAAGAGATGCAAACATATATAAAATACAGTTCGACCTGTGAATTCAAGAATGCACATTTTGTCTCACGCGTAAGAATTTCGATCGAAAGATTCGTTCAGTAATGCAGTTAACCTCGATGAACTGACCTCAATCATAAGAAGATGCTCCATGAACTGACCTCGATCTATTGATGTTGCATAATAGTAGCTAGGAAGATGGCTTGTTACGTTATAATGCGACCTCAATAGCAAGTTATGATGACATTCATTGTTTTTTAGGCGTATTAAATTATTTCTTTGTATACGTGTTAATGCTCTTTGAAGACCCCTACTCAGTATTCTGAAGAAGAAGAAGAAGAAGAAGATACATAATATTTAATAGTTACGTTAAAAATATAAAACTAAACAAGGAGTTTACGAACGGCTTTCCCCAAATTTATTGACGGTTTATAATGATGAAATTACAGTGCAGTACAGATTCAAAATATTCTATATTTTGTAAACATACAGTACTTTTTTAATTATTTTACATCAAACTGATCATGTTGATTGCTTCTAGCTATCAATATATCATTATTACCGATCATTCCTTTAAATTGAATACTTGTTTTAATTTTCTTCTTATAGACCTATGACCACGGTAGCGTTTTTTTATTCCTAGGTGTTTTATTTTATGCAATACATTTCTATCAAGTCTAAGCTTCGAAATGCTACTATTATACCTGAGTGATTGTAACTCGGCTGGGGTGTACACAATAGGCGTAACGGTCAGAACTTTGCATGATTTCAACTTACCGTTGTTTACCGACAAACGTTTGAATAAAAATCCATAAAATATGCACAGAAATACATAAAGGTTTTAACAAAAAATCATCGGAGACATCATTTTCATACTTATATTAAATGCTATAAAGACAAAATTGAGTGCAGAGAAGAAAAAACAATTCTTGATATGTATACCAATTTTCTCTCTTGAATTATTATTTTATTAAAACTTCCAAATCTATTTTTATCACATTATTGTCATTTTATTCATGTAGGCACCTTCAGGGCAATCAGATAAGTAGGATCGACAGCAATACATTTCAGGAGCTATCACAGCTTCAAACACTGTGAGTCTGTTACCCTAAAGTATTATTTCTAGGAATAAATAGTCCGCCAATTTATTTGTTAGATGAAAACGATTATTCTAATTCACTGTTCTACTTTACTGCAGGTAAACTTTTATTTGAATTGCTATTGTTATAGCAAAGATGATCGAATTTTTTTTAATAAGAAATGTAAATTGATTTTAAATAGTCGACTTCAACATGTCAGCAAGTAAAATATGACTACAGCCAGAACAATGCTTCTGTGATACCGTATATTTTGTCATTTAATAAGGAATAAAGAAAGAACATGCAATACATTGTAATTTGGCTGTTAAACATTTGCTATTGATACCCCAAATGTGTTATCATAAACACTTTCTGAGCAAGAAACACATATTAGAAGGTAATAGAGGTCACTGTACATTTCAGTTAGTATGGTCATAACACTCTATTGACCATAATCATTTCTTAACAATGCATCACAATATGTTTACACAGTAATATATCTATTAAAATGTAATATCCATAAAATCAAATGATGATATTTTAATACTTTCGATATGCAAGGATTATAAAAAGGTAATTTTTAAGATAGATTGATGAAATAGAATATAGTTTCGAAGTTACTACTGTTCATCAGGTGTTCTTTAACTCTAGGCTTTTACAATGAATATCTAGCATTAACTTATTTTATTGCATAATACTTTTACAGCGGTTTTGTCGCTTTTTAGCACTAGTTAACATTTGTTTGGCTTAAAATATGAGTTTCTGACCAGAAAACATCGTTTTAAAGTATGTACATAAACTGAGAAAACACCGAAAGTAAAGAAAAAATCCCTAATCAAAATCTTAAAAATTCCACAATTAATATAAAAAGCATACATTCAAGTAAATGCGTAACCTGCCCTGTCGTTCATGAAACTTAAAACATCCAGAAATTAGAGGAAAGGGAGATGGTGAATGAGAAAAACTACTGCCAATTTTTACAAATAATAAAGATTAAACTATGCATGTGAGGAATAATGACCAAAAATTGATTTAAAATAGGATTATTGTATAGGTAATAAGTACAATTTTCTATGCGAAATAAGAGATTTTAAACTTTTGTTGTACACTGGCAACCAAACATTAAACAATTTATCAATATAGACTAGACAAAATTGCTAACGAACCATTTAACGAGGCCGAGTACAGAACGAGTACGCACGCTTTCGCGCAGCGTTTCATTTGTATTGTGACGTCATCTTTTTGCTTTGTTGACGCCATGGCGTGATAGTTTCAACTGCAGATATTCAGCGAAATTTGTTGAAAATAGCTCGTTTAATGTGTAAAATTGATATTATATTGTGGAATAAACATAAATGTCTCGAAGTATAAGCTATATTTGGGCTCGGGTCGAACACGTGAAGAGGGTTCAGCAAGCCTAACCCTCTGTCACGTTTTCTTAACCCGCCTAAATGTCGCTAAATTTATTTATTTCAAGACATTAACCATGTATTTTATACATTTACCCTTAATATGTGATGTTATATATTTATTTATTACCGAAATATGTCTTAATGTTTTAATAATACAATAAAGGTAACCATTTCCGTCTTTGTCAAATAGCCATTATCTGACAAACTGGAAAATTGGGCGTACAAAAAATAACTTTGATAAGACCCCTGGAACAAACCAGGAGGTAAAAGGTTTTTTTTATTTGACAATTTGATGCCTTTTAGCAATAACTTTAATATGTAGAACAGAAAAAGAAATCCCTAGGGCAGAAGTTTAAAAAATGTGCAAATTTGGTACATTTCAAGCAAAATCCCATAGGATCCTATGTTAAAATTAACAAACTTTGAGATGACCCCTTAAACAAACGGTGTGGTAAATGTCTTATTTTTTTAACTTAAAATAATAATTATATCAGTAGAAATTCTCGTTCAAAATTTCAATCAAAAATCTAGGACAGAAATAATTAGACCCGGCCTCGTTAAATAAACTAATATTTACATCCTAAAATGTTTTTAAGATGTATTCAATGTTTAAATAGGTGACCTTAATTATAAGTAAGACATTTGAATGCCCAAACGGATAAATGGATGCAATGTTAACCGAATCGTGTTCACACTTCTTTTGGAAACATAAATCTTTATTTTCTTTTATGTGAACTTATTAATGATGCATGCATTACTAAAATCTCACAAAAAACCCGACGAGGTATGGCGCGTTTGATCACAGAAGATCATGGCATAGCAGTTGGTATGGTCTCTGCAAGGTGCTCCTTTAAATAGGTTAGAATAAAATGTTAATAATTTAACGATTACTGGTGATATTGGCTAAAACATGATGCAGCATGCTTGCTTATAAAAAAAACATTGTCTTTTTATGTAGCCACAGTGTTTAAAAGGCACTACACGTCAATTGCAAGGTTGTACCGGAAATTTGTACAAACCGGAAGTGTAAGGGACCGAGCAAGAATTCCAAAGTGCCGAGTAAATACTAGGCGACAAGACATACACATCGCATTTATCCGAGCAAATTGAGGCCACACCAAATATTGATATCTGAATCACATGATGGGGGGGGGGGGGGGGGAAGGGGTACCAATTTTTCATAAACAGTACTCAAAGCAACTGGTCAATAAGTTTGCAACAAATTGATGTTTCATTTTGTGTATTATAATAAACTGTTAAAATAATATACTAATCAATCTTTGTTGCGTTCATATCTAAAACAATTATAGAAATCGTAAGTGGTGCGTTAGCAATTTTGCCTATTGTATGTTGCACGATATTAGACTAACAAAAATCAGATACAATAGTTTTATATCCTCTGAAATTCAATGTACTGTGGAATCATTAAATTTCGTGGGGGCCAATTTTCGTGGATTGCTTAAATTTTACAGGATCGTGGGGACGCAATTTCGTGTATTCTCTTAAACATACAGAGGAAATATGACTTTATTACCCTAATTTATTAATTCGTGGAGGATGTTTATTCGTAGATGAGAGGTACCCACGAATTCCACGAAAATTGAGCCACCACGAAATCTAATGATTCCACAGTATTTAAAGTTCAAATCGCACATACAAACAACACACATATTGAAATTTTAACACCTTTTTAGCAAGAAGTTCAATTTTTCGTATTTTATTAACTTTTTGAACAACAGTGTCAAATGAATGTTGAAAATTATTGAGGAGTTCATGTACTTGGTCAACGTGCATATTTTGGTCAGATACCAGGGGTGTGACTATGGTATAAAAGGTGGGGGGGGGGGGGTAATCAACCATGTAGAGGCCTTGTTTATTGTTGTTAGGGTGCGTTGTGGATTGTTTGATTGATTTGCGCTTTTTCATCTTTGTGTAAATTTGTTGAAACCTTAAAGGATTGGTTTTATTATTTGAGTTTGATAATGACTGAGTCGAAAAGTTATGGATACCACGCGCAAAAGCTATGTGAATGTTTTTGAATCATTAAATTTGGTCATACGTTGATTTGAATAATTGCCGTGTATTTCTGTTTACGACTTCACAAATTGACAACCATTATAAGTCATAAATTGTCCTCTTAGTTTTCCAACACAGTTTCATGTTTCTTTCCTCAGTCTAACGTCATATTTGTGTCGCCCCTTGGCGGAATTAGGTATCGCATTTGCGGTGTCTATATAGTTCTAATTGGGTCGTCTTTATTTAATCATTAAAATTGTGTTTAGTTTGACATGAGTAGAGTATCTCCGATTTGAAATTTTATTAAAAATGACATACCTGTTATAAGTGACGATAAGAGTCGTTGTCCAGAGTTAATCGTTGATATCGTGATTTGATCAAAAGTTGTTTGTTTATGGAAACCAGATTAGACCAAACCATGTAATATGTTGCTGTTCCCAGTCAAACATTGTGTATGTAATTAATGAGAATGTGTGCTTTACCTCCGTTTACAGTGTTGTTAATGCTAATAATTATTATAATAGATATCAACTGTACTCAGGAAGTTTTAGGGTTGCTTTGCCTGGGCTGCTATTATCTGATTCTGGATTAATAGATAACGCAATTGAAGTGTGTTACTAATCTGCATCTCAAACTAAAAAAAATAAAAACTATAAGGGTTAGCATTTGTAGGCTAGAACATTTTAACTGATTATTATGAAAAGCGTCTTTTTTAAATATTTGACTCGAAATATCAATAAATGAAGACTAGGAGATGTTGACTCGAATTTTTGTAACTGTGACTTTATTAAGCGTTGTAGGTTCATTCACCACTCATAGTAGTCATTTAATCATATATAATATTTTATGTAAGAACAAATTATCTTCCGTGTCCATGCCGATTACTGAATTCAAATAAATGGAAATGTTCTTAAATGTAAGTAGCAGGGTAAAGAATTCTAAACTGCTATACCATGGAAAGATGGAAATACAACACTACATGTTTTACAAAATGAAATGAAATCGTTATATTTTATCAAGCTAACATGCTACGCAGGGGTGCTAAGGAAGCATATGGGCAATTTAGCGTCTCATTTTGACTGTTATATTCAAAATCGTGGAATTAAATAATTATTTTGAATAAGATCAAAAACTTAGTATTGTCCTTTAAAATAGATGTCAGTGCAATAAAATCGGGTAGTACATTACTGCCACACTGGTGCATTATCACGTGACAACTATAAATAGCTTACGTATATTCCTTAACATAAAATGAGATAGAACAACACTACCCCGCGGTTTCCAAAATAAAAGTAACATACCAAGTGAAAGCAAATCATCTCAGTTTATTCAAAACCGCTGCTAGAATCCTATGTTTTTCCTTATTAAAAAGTTATTCATCCGGTTCTCGTAAAACCTTCCCAACTTTTATATAGTTTGCACGGAAAACGGCCAATTGCATCAAAACAACACACAACCTGGGATTCTAGCAGCACTTTTCAATTTAAGCATTGATCAAACTAACGATACGTATAAAATTTCAAGTTCAATATATACGGGGTAGTGTTGTTCTAGTCGGATTTTTATATCGTAAACAACGACAGAGGAAAGCCTGGCCGAGAAAGAAAAGCAAATTTACATACCTTTTAGCGAATGATTGGTAAAACTAACATATCCCCCAGTATTCGTATGTTCAATTCTCAATAAATCACACCACAATACTTTGTTAGAGTTCTTAGATTAGTTATATATTGAATATGTTAACAATGCTTTCCGATCAAATTCACACGACATTCAACTTTTAGTCATGACGTCATCAAAGTGTAAATCTACGTAATACAAACTAATTTCTGGAAAAGAATGTTTTCAGTATTTTTTATTTGTTTTTGATCTACGTTTCGCTGCTTAGATATTTGAATATGTACATGATAACTAAGATTTGTGATTTCACGAAATTACATGTAACTCAGATTCCATATGCTTCCTTAACACCCCCGCGTATAAAGTTTGTTAATAAAGAGTGTAACTATCTTATTAATGGTGTGTATATACTTTAATAATGAGGATGGAGAATAACAAAAATAATATATGTTTTTATCTATTTGAGTTAAAATTAAAAAAGCAGAGCTTCATGACACGAAATTTTAAGATTATAAGCAAGGGTTGCTTTGTATCAAACAGATAAGCGAGAACCAATATTTTGATAAGGCATTGCAAAAACTGTTTACTTTAAGCATTCGATATACTGAATGCATATGATTTACATACTAATTTGTAGAAAATGCTATCTTACAGTTAAGGCATTCGATTATGATTAACGATCATAATTTTTTGAATAGTGACTTTTATTTGTACATGAGAATTGCTAAAAAATGCCCATAGAATATACTTGTAGACAGAAATAAAAACTTGAAATTTTATTAAGTCTTTAATTTTCTGTATGGATATAACATTCATTTGCATTTCTTTTTTTTGGGGGGGGGGGGGGGGGGGGTCATTACCAAACTGTGTAATTATCAATTGATACCTTCTTTTAATCATTGATAGGTATCTATTTTCCAAACAGATTAGTCAAATTGACAACACCGCCTTTCAAGGGCTGTCACAGCTAACATATTTCGGAGTAATTGTTTTTCTACTGCATGTCACTATACCTTTTGGCTCTCTAACAAATTGTAAAAGAACTATAATATTCAATACTTGTACATCCTATATGCAGATAAAAATGACATACCTTGATATTCTGATACATAAACAGACTATTTTAAGGTTTATCATGACAAGTATTTATCAGTGACAAAAACAGTCGACATTTTTCGATTGTTCTGAGTTTGGTTGATAGAAATTCTCTTCTTTTTTTAAATCATTGCATTTGTTTAATTTTGAATAGCTAACAACTTATTATATTAATTGCGTGCACAAAATAGAATACAAATGAAATCAGTTTTTAGATACCAAGGAATCATATGATTTCGTGGTGGATCAATTTTGGAAATCGCTGGTAAAGAAATATAAACTGATTCTGTAATAGTCGACTTAACATGTTAACAAATATGATATGAACATAACCCTCTGGCGACCATTGTCATTTTTAAATAATACACCATAATATGTTCAATATATCTATTTAAATGTAATGTCTATAAAATCAAATGATGATATTTTAATACTATGATTTTGCGAGAATTATTAAGTATTAAAAGGAATTGATTATGCCAGTTTCATAAAAAAAACAAAAAAAAAACGATTTTGAAGATATGACTGCTTATAAGGCGTCCTTTAACTCTAGGCTTTTACTTTGAACTTAAGGCATGAACTTGTTTTATTTTATAACGGTGCATCATACTTTTACAATGGCATTGTCGTCTTTTAGAACTGGTTAGAAGTAAATTGTCAAATATTATTAGACTTGAAATACGGTTTTTGACTACAAAACATCATTCCCAAGCAGGTACATAAACTGACAAAACACCGGAAGCAGAGAAATATTCCCTCATTCAAATTCTAAATATACTATGATTAAAAAGCATACATTCAATAAATGTAAAAAAAAAATATCCATGACTGATAAAAAAAATATGGTGCGTAACCTGTCCTATCATCTTATGAAACTTTAAAAAAATAGAAAATGAAGGCAGGGGAAATGGTCGATTTAGAAAAACTGCAGCCAATGCTTACAAATATAATAACAAAGACTATAATATGCATGTGGGAAATATAATAGACTTAAACCATTGTATACGTTCTTAGTATTACATGTATCTATTCAAAAAAAATAAAAATAAAACACTGACAACAAAACATTGCACAATTTATCAAAAAATAGTTCACGATATTATATATCGTAATTAGTCAAACAAAATACAGATACAATATTTTATATTCTCCGGAAAAAAATTCTTTAAAATTCATACACGATATGAGATTTTGAAATTTTTTAGCAAGAAGTCAACCTATTCTTATTTTAAGAACTTTTCAAAGAACGGTGTCAAAGAATGTTGACATTATTAAGGTGTATGAGGTCATCGTGGATATTTTTGTCAGATACCAGGGGTATGACTATGATACTGTACATAAGGGCGGATAACAGACTACGCAAAGGACTTGTGTATTGTTGTAATGGTGTGTTGTGGGTTCTTTGTTTGATTTTGCGCTATATCATCTTTGTGTTAATTTGTTGTAATCTTGATTGATTGGTTGTCCTATCGTTGTTCTATAATGAGTGAGTCGTAAAGCGATGGATACCAGGCGCAAAAGATTTGTAACTGTCTGTACATTAATCACAACGATACCCATTTAAGCATTCAATATTGCAACAATTTCTATTTAATTAAGCATTTGCTGGTATGGTAATTGTTTGTCAAACGTTGATTCCATGTACAGTTATGTACATGGAGTTCTTTTTGCACCCATTATAAGTCATAAATTGTTACAAAAGGTTGTCCAGTCTAGAAGAGTTTCTTCCCTCATTCTAACGTCGTGTTTCTGTCTGCCCTTGTTCAGAATTAGAAAACGCAACTAAGGTGTGTACATAGTTTTTTTTGGTTTCTATTTAATCATTAAAATTATGTTTAATTTAACATCAGTAAAGTATCTTCGAGTTGAAATTTAATCAAAAATGACATACATGTAGTGAGTGAGGAATGAGAGACGTTGTCCAAAACTAATAGTTGATATTGTGACTTTATCAAGAGCTGTTGGTTTATGGAAACAAAATTTATACCAAACCATGTGATGCGTTCATACGAATGGTGACCTTCTCTTTCTCGTCGAATGTAATTGAACTATTTTTGGCGTTTGTTAATATAAGATTAAGAAAAGAAAAATAATATATAAACCAAAGAGGGACAGAATAATTGGTTACGTATTACATTTTATTCCTCAATTAAAGCAAAGTAAAGTAGCAAAGTTGTATAACTCGTATTATACATTCAAACAAGGCTGTAACAATAAGTAAAGTAAAAATTATATACTTTAAAATGTAAACCATTAGTTTTACTGGTGATCCATCAATAAGATATTTTGGTTCCCAGTCTGACATTGTGTATGTAATTGATGAGAATTAGTGTTTTATATCTGTTTACAGTTATGCGAATGCTTATAAGTATAAAAGATATCTAATGTACTCAAGAACTTTTACAGTTGTTTTGACTGCTATTATCTTCTTCTTGATTAATAGATAACACAATTAAAATATGCTAATAATTTATATCTCATACAAGCCAATTAAAAATTGTAAAATTTTAAGCATGTATAAGGCAGAATATTTTCACCGATTAATTATTAAAAGCATTTTATTTCTGATATTTGACTCAAATGTCAATACCTAAAGATTTGGAGACGTTGACTCTAATCCTTCGTTATGATGACCTTATTAAGCGTTGTAGGTTCATTGACAAATCATAGTAGTTATACAATAAAAGATAATATTTTCATTTTTTTTCATAGTTAACTTTCACAGGATGAATGACCATCTTTAAGTTCTCCTTAAAGATAGCTTAAAGGTGCTTAAAGGTTAAAAGACGATCTTTAAGCCACCTTTAAGCTATATGTGTTGCTTAAAGGCGGCTTAACAAAAGCGTAAAGATGGCTTAAAGGCAGCTTTAAGACTATCTTTAAGCCACCTTTAAGCCACTTTTAAGGACAACTCATAGGTCCTTAATGTCCAAACTTCTTTAAGCTACCTTTAAGCCACCTTTAAGCCATTAAATAAAATTAATTCAGTATTTGGCTTAATTTACACAAAATGTATTAACTTTATGATAGAAAAGGTATTAAAAAAGGTTTCGTTCTAGAAAATAAAATTTAAAAAAAATCAAAACGCCCAGGGCGAGAATTGAATCCAGGATCCTTTGTTTGCCAGCATCTCCTCACTTCCTCTGCGCCACGGTAACTTATATATTTAAAGTGATTTTTATATCCTTTATACCAGTGGATATTGAATCAATATATTGAATGTATATTTTTTACTTGAAAAGATTTTGACAAACCAATCAGTTTGTCACAATCAGTTGTATCTAATTTATAAGTTACATGCATGCATGTATTTAGAATGAAATACAAAACTTGGTCTTCAGTGAAAAAAAAATATATTATACCTAAATGGAAGCTGTTAGGCTCACTTGTAGGCCTTCTTAGTTAGTAAATTTAAACCGAGTAGATATACGTTCATCTAATTCATAGCTATAAAAATGCAAGAAAAAAAAATGAAATCATTTCTTTTATTAAATGCATTGAAACTATTAGGACATTAGTTCTACGCATTTCCCGGTTTTCATGATCACGGCGCCAATCCAGTATGTTTAAATATATAATTGTATACATGATTTTTAGACTATCAATTCTATAACAAACACTATTACCAATTACCGGTGACGTATTTACTGCATGTGGCAATTGCAAATGATGTATACATATACTTGTCCATACAACTGCATGATGTACCAGGCCGGGTATCTGACATAATTGCCCTTATACATATATTTTTATTTAAATAATTAACCCCTATTTATGATCACCGGTACATTAATTAATTAGCCTCAAGATTTTACACTTACATACATGTATCTTTAATTTATAGACGTAACATTTTTGAAACCAAGAGGTAGGAAATAATACTTTGAAAATGAATTACAAATGTAAACTAGATGCTGTCATTAGACAGTAATACCTGCACTAAGTGTTTGCCCCTAAATAACACTGTTTTGTACCAGTTTAATTAGAAATGAAGGCTACATGCAAGTTCCGGTAATACATTCAAAAATAATAATTTTCATAACTGAAGGATGAGACCCCTTCCCATATGATAATAACACATGAGCAGCACTTTATGTGCGATTTGGGGTTGAACTGTTTGCATGTGAATTTTAAGTTCATCAATAATTTTTACATTTCATGTCATAGAAAGTATACTCTGGTCTATATAATTATTACAAACAAAATTAAATTATACCCGCTCTCCACTGCGGTTGCCGGCTGTGTGCCTACATGTACATAATCGTGTGCACGGATTTAGAAAAGGAATGGGAGTGATGGGTCCAGACCCTCCCCCCAATGAAAATTCATTTACATCAATAGTAAAATTACTAAAAATACACCTCGGACTCCAATGCCCTTACAGACTTGTAATTGCTCCAACCCATAATTCCTCTAACCCGTAAGGTAACATTATTTTGGGGGGAAATAAAATATTTATACTTTATTGTTTATTTCAATAGGTAGTATACATCACAATATGCAGGTGACCTGCACCACTTTAAAACTGTTATTTTCCTCATAAAATAGTGCAAGGGGTTTTGAAGAATAGGTCATAAAAATACATGCATGTTACAAATAACTGATCTTTGTCTGAAGTTATGTACACAATAATTTAACACAGGTCTACAGGTCTCAATTGCGGATACTAGTTTTACCCAGCTCTTCGATTATATGGGTTTCAGGAGGTATACATACATGTATGTGTTTTTCATATGCAGAAAAGGTTTTGAAGAATAGATACATGCATGTTACAAATAATTGATCGTTGTCTGAAGTTATGTACACAACACAGGTCTACAGGTCTCAATTGCTGGTACTAGTTTTACCCAGCTCTTCGATTTGATGTACATACATGTATGTGTTTTTCAAATGCAGAAAAGGATTATTTAACATGCATAAACATTTCTTTTGTGGTGATCAGCTAAAGGGATTCATATTGTGTTCTTATTGGATTATCATTATGATGTTGACCAATATAGGTAAGCATAATACATGTATAGTGAGTATTATAGTAGCCGATATTATGAAACACCGGTATGTACATAAGTATTACTTTCACTTTCTCAATAAGTGATCTCCATTTGCAAGCATACTTTATCATCATCTTTTAATATTTAGATAAGTTTATCATCCTCACCTATCCTATCGCATTTGTAAAGTTTCTGTCATTTTAATTGCAAAAGTAATTTTTTGATTTGTCAGACTTACAGTATTTAGTTGACCCCATAGTGGCCCTGTAACAATTTCGTATCAAATTTGTGTATTACGTGTATAAGTAAGTGTAGAGACTTATCATTTTTTATGAGTTATAATAGGAAGGAAGGGGTCTTTCTTTCTTAATGTATTATAACGCATCAAATACAATGTAGGCCATGACCCTATTGGGTTGTTCTGTTCCCATAAAACAGGAAAATACAAAATATCTTCTTATGTCATTATGATGCATCAAATGCTGTAAAGTACATGACCCCCAGGTGTTGTCTTTAACCCCCCCCCCCCCTTATGAAATAAGAAAGATGATACACTGTATATTTTGATAACTTTTGAGATCCTCATCCCTAAACCTTGCTCTTTGTGTCATTGCACATCAAATTGTATAAAGGTTATGCCCCTTTGGAGACACCCTGACATTCTAGAACTAGTAGTGTTTGATCCATGTGGGTAATTCCTTGCCGATGAAACTGCTTTGTTTAGGAGACTTAACAATTGCCCCATATAGGTGAATTCGCATGCAAAACACATTTTGTTTATAAATCTCAAAAATTAAATTAAGCAATTTCAAAAATGTTAATGTGCATTAGGAGAGAAAATGCTATCAGGAAATTATTTAAAATTTACTACTGTACACATGTAAAAATGTAAGATGACTGAACTTCTAGAACCAGGCTTGATGGGGGGGGGGTGTGGATGTGGAGTATAAATATTTATAATTTGAATCATTTATTGTTATTATTTTTACCTGTTGATGAATTTTAGTTATTGATCCCAAGGTAGAAATATTACATCCGATCATATATCAATAGATAATTTGTCAATTTTAATTTGCTAGGTGTAATGTGGGTTTTTTTTTAAGAATTTTTTACTAGTTAATAAAACTTTTTTGACCCCAAATTATATTTTGATTTTAATAGATCATGGAAAAATGAAGAATAGTGTAAATGTAAGGTTATTTTCATTTTAAGCATAAATAAATACAAGTTTTTTAAATTTCATTTTATCTATAGTTTGAGGAGGAATACATGCTCGGATCCAAAAAAAATTCCAGGGGGGAGGGGAGGTGCGACCGTTTAAATTTGAGTTTGTTTGGGGGTGGGGGTTCCAAGTCATATATTTGACAATTTGTTGATGTAATTTAAGATAAGTAAGCCATACTACAAAAGGGTGTGGGGTCTAACATTGAACCTTATGGGAAAAATCGTAGACTCTATTGAATACGGACAAAGATAATAATATGGGGTTTTCATAATCATATATTGACTGTTTCTGTCAATATATAAGGTTTATTAGATCTGACCCCTGGGGTCATCCCAACCCCCCAGGAATTGGAAATTACCATATATCTCAGAAACTGTTATAATCATGACCCCTAAACCATACATATTCTTGTTCCTTATATCAAGGGGTATCAAATGTTACATGTATGTAGGTCATGGGCCCTGTGGGTGGTCCTGATCCCCCTCGAACAGCAAGTCCCTTAATATCTTCAAAACAGTTGAGATCCCCACCCTTAAACCATATATATTCTTGTTCCTTGTGTCGTGGAACATCAAATGGTATGTAGGTCATGGGCTCCGGGGGTGGTTGTGACCCCCCTTGAACAGGAAGTGCACAAATATCTCGAAAACGGTTGAGATCCCCATCCCTTAACCATATAAATTCTTGATCCTTTAAGGTCAAGGGCATCAAACAGTATGTAGGTAATGGGCCTCAGGGTTAAATTTAATTTTTCAAAACCGTAATGCACTATAGAACAGTCCCTATCATATCCCAAGATGTGATGTGTCTATCCATTTAATCATAAGAGGAGTTCTAGGATCTATTTTTTTTGGAGTGATAAACGTCAATTTTCTGCTACTATTTGACTCCCTGGACAACATTTGAATTTTTAAAACCTTACTACATATCTGTAGAACAGTCCCTATCATATCCCAAGATATAATGTGTCTATCCATTTAATCATAAGAGGAGTTCTGTGATCTATGTTTTTTTTGAGTGATAAACGTCAATTTTTTGCTACTATTTGACTCCCTGGATGAAATTTAAATTTTTAAAACCTTCTTGCACATCTATAGGACAGTCCCAATTATATCCCAATAGATAACGTAGCTACTCCAAAAGTTGTAAGAGAAGTTCTGGGAACCATACTTTTTTTGCAAATAAAACGTCACTTTTTGTTGCATACTGATCCTTGTAATAAAAAGATAAGTGAGAAACGATATTTTGGTAAGGCATTGCAGAAATTGTTTGCTTTAATGGTTTGATAAACTGAATGCATATGATATACATACTAAATTGCAGACATTTTTCTGTGTACAGTTTAAGTAGCCAATTATGATTTGCGTTTCGTATATTTTTATTTAGTTACTTTGTACACGAGAGTTGTACAAAATAACATATATCCAGAATTGATCATGTTTAAAATTGACCATTCTTGCATATTGCATTATTTCATTCATATTCTCATGAAATAATTGACTTCTACCTGTTATTTAACGAAATTTGGGTTGAAATATTCAGGAAAATGACAATAATTGATTCTATAACAATAGTTATTAACTTAAGTTTATATAAGATTAATCACAAAATAATAAATATTTGATTTTGTATGCCATAATATTTTACAACTAAACCAGTCAATTACTCCCATCACTCATGTAATGAGAATTGAAAAACGTTCATTCATTAAAGGGAGATACGAGTCCGAGGAATATTGAATTATCTATTTTTTAGCTCCATGGGCCAAACATTGTCAATATTAAGTGACCTGCACTACTTTAATGGTCAATCTTTCATCTTTTTTTTATTTCTACACGCATACAACGCATAGAAATAAAAGTAGTCTTCCTAAAACAAAACACATGTTTTATCTACTTAGTATTATGGACAAGTGACAATTTTCCTTTGGTTTTCAAAATGAATTATAAAAATGTAAATTGTGTGATGCACAAGAAACAGCAATAGGTTACCTGATTCACTATACTTCCATATTTGTCAACCCCCTTTCTACCTTTTACAGATAAAAACTATCATTTCCTGCCCCATATACAAGTGAAGAGGATGATTCTCTAAGATTCATTACATTTTCACTATATGGCAAATTGGCACACCCTAGGGCCTAAGCTCACGAAATGGGGGTCATGAGTTTGACAATTTGAATAGAGGGTTACATGAACATCCTAACCATGCACTCGTAAATATACATGTTAGTAGAGAAGCTTATTTCTTAATAGGATTAAATACATTTGCACTACATGGCTATATTTTGTCGCACCCTAGGGCCTAAATCCCAGGGGACATGAATTTCACGAAGAGGAATACATGTACATAATAGCCATACATTTAGTTTTATCAAACGTGTGTGAGAGTAGAAATTTTTTTTTTTGAAAATAAGAACATTACTATTTTACCCAAAATAGAAGAGGGGGGAGACCCTTCAAACTAGAGGAAAGGTACTCTGTTTCATGTATCTGCCCTTAAAGTATAATAGAAAATTCAAAGAGAAATGGCGTTCGATCTATCTGTGCACATGTAGTCAAATATAAATATAGACGTTTATTGATTTTGAAATAACATTTTTCTCAATTAATTGATGGATAAAATGTGTTCTAGAAATAAATTTGACAATACAAATAAAATATTTTTTTCTGCTGTTGCAACAATTAACATATTTAGAAGAGACTCCATTAAGGGTTTATTTTCGATCCGCACCTGACCTTGTACTAGCAAACTAAACTATTTTATGCAGGATGTTCCTTAAATATAGCTCGATATACTAAGTTTTTATGCAAAACAGACAACCATTTTTTAAACATGGTATTTCACACAAAAAGCATCAAATATGGCTATGATTTTATTAAGCAACACAATGTTTATATTTTCAACCACTCGTCACGTGATTGAACACGAACGATAACTCTGTTTCTAATATCATTGTTTAATATAAATAACCACTAGGTTGTGAAATAAAATATACATCTTAAAAATTGTTCATGTTTAAAATCAAAGTAGGATATGATATGAGAAACGACCAGTACTTACGTATTTTGAGAATATTATCCAAACACATATACTTCCGATCGAATTTTACAGGAATTGAACAAATCTCGGTGAAGTCTAGTGAACTGGATTTATCAATTAGCAACGATAAAGAAAACATTCCAAACACATTCGCTGGGGTGATCTTCGGGTTTAGTGGCTGCCGTTAATACTAGTGTCTGTCTGTCTGTCTACATTGATATTTTTAAATGCATTTATATGGTCTACATTATTAACGCATTTTTAAAAACAAATAGTGTGCAGTGTCCAGTCGGAATTGTTATGACCGTCAAATATGATAATATTATAATGTGGTTTAACATATTTAAGCTCGTTGCTACATTGACAAAATAACCCAAGAATTTAAGTTATCATGGATAGCAATTTTGCAATGAAAAAGATTGTCGAAGCAAGTTAGTTTAACAACTTACACATAAAGAACAACGGTTCAAGGGTTTATTGAGATTTGTATATCAGAACGACGGTATCACATAGACTGCAACAATTAGCTGTCATCTGTTCATTCAATTTCTAATCAACTTTTACTTTGTGTGAATATTTACTTCTTAAAGAGATGGGGGAAAATAATCAATTTATATGACTAGAATCTGTTTATATAAGTTTATTGAATTGATAGGATGTTTGGGAAGGATAGATACGGGTGCATTCTTCAAGTTATCAGTTCAATTATTTATATTTTGGGAATTGGACTGTATCTTTGGTTGTCTACTCCTTTTCCCAGTGATGCTAGACCAAATTTAACAGTTGTTTTATTAAATAGAAATTATCAAAAAACTAGATAAGAAATCAGAACGAGAGATGAAGTCCGTATTTTAAGATTTATACAATTTTTACAAAGTGTGTTATTTATATTTAGTTATCTACTCTCTTTCCCAGTGATGCTAGACCCTATTAAACAGTTTTTTTGCATTAAATAGAAATTTTCAAATGACTAGATAAGAAATCAGAACGGATAACGAAGTCTGTATTTTGAGATTTATACATTTTTTTAAAGTGTCTTGTTGAAAAAAAATGTTGGGTCATAATTCACTTTTGAATTTTTTAAAAGTATGTTGACTTGGTTTAGATTTAACGCATTTTGAAAAAAAAATGAAAGTGCGTTGCTTTTGTCCAAAATTGAACGCACTTTTAAAACGGTTTTCAAGGTTCGCTTTTTTTTCATAAAGCATTGCCACACTGCTTTCTGATTCAAATTTACAATTTCTTATCATTTAAAGGTGCAACTGCAACACTCAATGATAGATTGTCATGTTATGTTACCCATTTTATATCTATCACTTTATTATTTCTTTACTTATGTAGGTTCCTTGAAGAAAATCAGATAAGTAAGATTGACGGCAACACCTTTCAGGGGTTATCACAGCTTCAAACGCTGTAAGTCTTTCACCCTAGTGTATTATTCCTAAGAAGTATTATTCAGCCAATTTGTTTGTATACAACATACACGGACATGTAGAAATGTTTGCTGCACGGTTTCATTCCACTGCCAAAAATATCACTTAGTTACTGGTGGTGTAATGATGATGACCATATATATCTTTTAGGAATGGAAATGTTGTTGAAGTTTTAGCGGGCTTATATATGTCGGCAGGTGACACATGAAAACGACCCGAACCATGCTATTCTAATAGGTTTAATGATTCAATAAAAAACATAGAACGTGCAATAATATGGTTGCTACATTTGCTATTGATACATCATATACGCCATCGTCAGGCCGTTCTTAACACCAAAAAACATAACAATTATAGAAGCTTCTGCAGATTACGGGAGTCATATAGTCATTGCCCTTTAGTGATCATGGTCTTTTCTAGACAAAATATTACAACATATTCAATATTTCAAATTGAAAATAACATGCCCCCCCCCCCCCAAAAAAAAAAATGATTACAGTTTAATAATATCGATTGGTGAAATTTATATAGAGGTAAAATGTTGGATTGATTTTAAAAAAAACAGTTTAGAAGGTATTTATGTTCATGAAATTCACCTTAACTGTAGCTTTTACATGTAACTACCCGGAGGACGCATAAGGCCGTGCAACAAAAACGCCACTGACGTCGGTCACTGGCAACAACCTGTGCCTCTCACCAACTGGAACTGTTCCAGTCCAGTTCTTCTCTCTCTTTCTCCACTGTACGCCTCCAGGTGTTCCTTGGCCTTCCTCGCCTTCTTTTTCCTTTGAAAGCCCAAGTCAGCCCGATTCCGATATTCGAGTTGTTGTCCCTTTAGAGAACATGGTCTATCAATTAAATTTGCACTCACGATGGTTTACAAAAAGTTTCAATAGTAGCTAATAGGTAGTTTTTTTTCTGTTGTCTCTGGATCTCCGCAAGAAGTGTCGGAGTTCTTCAATTCAAAAGTACATTGACTATATATGTATATAGAAGTGCCAGTGATATGTGAAGATATATTTTTTTTAAAAACTATGACGTACGTAAACTTCAATTTAAAGAACACATGCAATCAAATGTTAAGGGCTTTTTAAGCACTCTCTACAAATCCTCACCCCATCACTTATATATTTGATTATATATAAATAAATGTAAATTCTTCTATATACAAACAATGTAAAAAAACCTATACTTATGAAGTTTATTCTTTTGAAAAGAAATCATAAAATGTACAAAAAAAATTAAAATTAGAGCTGATCAAATATTATACCTGCATTTATTGTCTAAAAAATGATATTCATTGCTTAAACCAGACTGGTAATTTTTAGTTAGATTAAAACCTATTTTGAAAAATAATATCTTTACTAACCACATGTTTACACAACCGGGGCTAAAACATCCCTAATTTAAACATACTAAGGGGTAAATAGACCCCGTGTTGAAAACTATCGGAATGTGAGGGGGGGGGGGTGTAGAAAAAACCCAAAGGCCGAGATAAATAAGTTAGATACGCAGACAGTTTTCCGACTATTTCATTATATTTAGTCGTATATCTAGCTTTCTCTCAAATGAAACAAATTTTCTTACGGACGAATTTGTTTTTGTTTGTAAAAATGAGCAACAATTCATTTTAATTACACATAAGTTTTTGGAGAGAGAGAGAGAGAAAGAGAGAGATAGAGAGAGAGAGAGACGAAGAGATATAATTAGAATGAGACGGAGAGAAAGTTGTGTGTGTGCTATCAACAAGAAATCCTCCTCCCTGAACGGCTGACAAAGTTTTAGATGAAATTACCTTTTGTCATTTGTCTCACATCATAACAAATGTATGCATGTTACAGGATTTTTTTTCTTTAATTTGAGGAAAGTCTTGTGTTTAGGAGAAGAGGAATCTTGATAGCGTGTTTAAAATAATAGTCAATGCATTATCCGCTAGTGTACATTGTTGGGTGTCTGGCGGGTTTGCTGATATCAATATTCGAATAGACGTAAAAAATGGACAATCTTAGCAAAATTATTGCACTTTTAAGAAAAAATACAAATAATCTATAGCGACTTAAAATGAAGTATTTCAAAAAGATTGTTTACACTTTTTTTATAATTTCTTAAGTATCAACTGATGACATTTCATAGACGTAATTTATAAAGTCACATTTTGTTTTTTTAGGTATGCTTCGGTCCTAAATGAAAGAAAATGCGTTACTTTTACAATTAAAACTTAAACTTTGTGTCTTCAATAACTGATCTAAACATCAATTATTTCTGCATTGATTAAGTTTCATAGACAGAAAAAAGGTCATATTTATTCTCTTTGCAGACTTCCATAAATTGCTTTTATTTGATATTAACTAAAATATTTGTAATTATGATATTTACTAAGTGTTTATGTGTTATATGTGTTGCTATCTAATCAACAAATTTTATTTTGGTTCTCAACGTAAGATGATAACTTAGTGTAACGTCATAATGAAAACACAAGGTTTTGTAAAATATCAAATCTTTAATGTTTAATGCCGGAACGCATATTGATAATTTGTATAACTGAGTCTAAATTGTATTTTCAATTATTGGGTTTAGTAATATAAATTTGTCTGATTCGTTTAAAAATTAAGAGAGCAGTTTCAAAATGTGTTAAACAACTAAAATTTGTATGTTGCATAATTTTTCTGACATTGAAATTTCATTGCTTGATTTGATCAGCACTGCTGTGTTTGACATTTACATAACATCATAACCACGAAGACGAATCTCAAATAAATCTCAGATATAAAACTTTGAACCCAATGGATCAAGCGGACAAGTTGTTAGGGTATGTGTCTCACAAGCAGTTACCTTCGAGCTACCTTAAGTTTGAAATCTTTATTTAAAATTTAACATATAACATGATTTAACAAATAATGTTTTATCAAGTAAAACTGAATTTTTTTTACAAGTATTAACGTCTTAAAATGCACAGACGTCACTGAAATATAAAACATACAATAGTTATCATAAACTGTCAGTTATCACATGGAACTGTACACGTTAATACAGGTACAAACGACAACCACCAACCACTGCCAACTGAGTGCTCAAACTGTCAAACTGAGGCGTTCAACAAAAATTCAAGTGTCACGGAAGGTGCATTTACTTAAAAAAGAATTGGAGGAACCTTCAGTACCGATCAAACCCAACCTAACAGAAAGTAAACCCCAACTAAACCCTGGGTTTACTTTCTTGGTTTACTCCGGGTTTACTTTGCGTTTACTAGAGTAGACCCAGAGTAAACCCAATGTAAACCCAGAGTGGACACAGCGAGTAAACCCGGCCAGAAGTTTAGCCCTGAAAGCAGACGTTAACTGTGTATTTGGAATATACAAGGGGTAGGAATTACAGGCAGAAGGATAGTAGGATTAAAATACTAGTCAGCTTCCAACTTCAGTGCATACAGTTGACCTCAAAAGCAATTTCAAAATACCCAGAGTGAACCCCGAGTTAATCCAAAGTAAACCCCGAGTGGACCCACATTTTACAAAAGTAAACCCCGAGTAAACCAAAAAAGTAGACCCCAAGTAAACCAAAAAAGTAAACCCGGGGTTTAGTTTGGGTTTACTCTGGTGTAAGGTTGGGTCTGATCGGTACTGTATCTGGTTTGTTGTGGGGGGGATGTAATTTTTTTTTTTAAATGTTGACCCCATGAACATAATCTACATCCGAATGATATACACATTATCATAATTAAAGTGTTAAGGTTATTCATCAACTTAAGGTCAAGATCTAGTAAATGAAAGGTGCCTAGAGGTTTATGAAATTCAATATATAAATTCTTTCAATGATGCTTCATAACACTATCTTTGTTTCATAGGGTGTACATGGGCTTAAATGGTTGGTAAACATAATGAAATATCATGTTTAAAACAACGATTTTCTATGAAATATGAAGGATAAAAGTAACAAATCTAGGAGTTTTGTCCATTTTTGACCAATTTAATATATCTAGATTGCCTACAGTCTCTCCAAAAAACGGCAGTAAACAAGCTCTTGACCTCCTCTTCAAAATGATGTCAAATTTAATATAGGTACCGGGATTACTTTTCACATGATTAAATATAGAATGTCGACATATTGTTTTATTCTCTACATTATTGCTTTAAAGCCGTAAAATACGGGAAAATATTCATCAAAATCAATTTTGACGTCATAATGGTTCTAGCACTAAAAAGTCACTTTGGGATCATTTTCTAGATCTTGACCTTTATACCTTATTCTCATGGTACAGACCTAATTTGTACCCTATCCAATACTTACTTAATTGGTCTGTAACTCTTATCCATGAAGAGAATTGTATTATATGGACGGGTAAGAGGATACATTATTTAAGACGCTGAGAACACGTCTACGAGTTATCACAAAGCATCCAAAAAGCCAATTAAGGGTCAACTAATTCATAGATTTTTTTTCCTCATAATGAATCATGGAAAATTTAGGTAATCCTCATCGTGATTAAATGCTACATGTTAGTCTTGTAGCCTCATTTCTTAATATCCACACAACAACGTGTAACATAAAAATAAATAAAATGCCCATGAGCTGCACATCAATAAACTAGATTATAAATGTTAGAACGATATGTTTTTGCAAACCAACGACCAGAAACATGATTGGTTTAATAATCAAACCTTTTGAGCGAAAATCGTTGCTGTCTTTATGCAAAATGAATGATTTTGTTGTCACGGTTGGGTTGTCAATACCACGTGGAACAAGAGTATTAAACAGAATTAACAGAGCGGCATTAAAATGATAACGAGTTAATGTTTGACCCAACATGCCAAAAACGTGAACCTAGTTTATTTTGGCGGCTTTGCAAATAATCCATAATGACCTGAAAGTCAGAACATTGGTAATGTTATAGTAGTTCCTATATTCAGCTTGATAATTTTGAAATATTTGAGTGTAGAACAGTGCGTTTTTTTTACAGGAGTAAGATGTGCTCAAAATGCACAACCTTATAATTAAGCCTAGTGTTGCGTTTTGATAGATCATTTTCGCCAGTAATAATGCTTACCAATAAAGAGCCGACCTGAATAGTTTGGTTTCATAGACATTGTTGAAAACTGCTAATTTCGAATGAAATAAATAGCCATGTCAAGAACTAAGCACTTGGTGTCTGGGTATGCCATAGTGTGTTACATACCTTGTGACAATGCCTTAATAAATAGTGGGACAACTAGAGCTGGGTAGTGCATAAATAACAAAAACTGCTTGTTGTGTGGTATGAGCTGGTGGTTGAGGGCCTGTATTTCCTATAAGACTTTTTAGAAATAAATCTACTCAAATATGACTCTGACCGTGGCGACTGGTTGGTACAAATGACATAGAGGAGTTACACAAACGTTCGACGTCATTTTTAAGGAAATCAGCTGAACTGAAATGGAACTAGTTCAAGGTTAAGGTCTGCTGCGTGATCTCATTTTTCTACTATTGTGTGATAAAGGACCTATGTCATCACAGAACGTTTATTATCATAAACAGCTGTTATTTACTGGCTAAAATTATTTGACATTTTATTATTTAACAACTTTGTACTATTTAATGTATGCATATCACATTGTTTTTATTTTAGTAAAAGGATATAAGATGTCTAAATAATGTTTCCTTTCATTACCTTATCAATTTTCACTAAGTATTTTCAACGGATATATGTGTTTTCTCTTAGCGGAATTTGTGAAAAGGTTATGGGAACAAACCTTTTTTTTCTATCTTCCAATGAATACATATTTTAGGTCAAATGAATATCACCTAATGTGCTAAGGTTCACACATTCTATCAACATTCATCAATAACAGAATACAGAGTTACAAACAAGGATTACATTTGCTAAAAGGGGGATCTTATGGAAGCTAAACCAGAGTCCATCATTTTAGATGCAGGATTGCGTAAAAAGGTTAAAGAGCAAATTAAAGTTTTGAAACATATGTTCTGTTAAACCTGCCTCACATGTAGTAAACGTTCTTACTTGAAAAACAGTGAGAATAGTAAGGAACGATGAGACTAGTGTAGGAAGCAGAATTAGTGTCACCAGCAGTGTATATATCTGAGTAATTGATTTGAAAATTACGATGTTGTAAATCTGCATAAGATTGAGGCACATGATTCCGAAAAATTATAGTAACCCAGTGCATTATAGTAACTGCGGTGACAATTTACCCAGCCATCAAGTATAAATTGTAAAGCTGATGATATAATAATTGTTATCTTAAACGAATCATTACAACTCAGATAGTGTAAATATGAAAAGTTACCAAACTAACCATAGAAAATATATAGATCCAGCAATTTGTTAAGAAGATATAAATCGTTGCTGTATTTAGCCGTCTCATTCAACTTATTTGCCCAAGGTATGACAGGGTTGAGTCTTATTGATTTTACGAATATGAATACTGTTTCTTAATTCAGTCTCTCATTTGTCTATTTTTTACAGAAATTAATTATGGGAGATATATGTTATGGTTTTTGTACGACAATTTCCCTTCTATCTGATTAATAATGTTAAACAACAACGGTTGGTTGCAAATTGCAAGAACGTATAATTGAATATGATTGATTACAACATACTTTAAGTTTTGATTTTAAGTGACTTTAAGTTTTAATTCTGAGTGTTTAGGACAACAAACTTCGTTTAACTTTATGTTAATACCACTACTATATATTGATTATCAACAACAACAAGGCATATAAAGGCGTGTTTAGTACGCACTTATTGAAAAGCATGCCATTAAACCCACCCCTTCCATCCCCAACTGTTCTTTCAAAAATCATACAAATTAAGTTAAAACTCAATGATCTTGAACATAAAACAACTCAGAAATGAGAGATTTGTAAATAGTTTTAATATATTCATTAAATAGGTGCATAGCGAAGAAATATACGACGTGTAAAATATAGCATACAAACTTAAATTTCTTCTTTTCATACTTTATTATCTAAAACGCCGTGTTTTACTAATAAATGATTATACCTTGCACTCACACAGGTACCTTTATAGAAATCAGATAAGCAGAATTAACAGCAACACTTTTCAGGGATTACCACAACTTCAGGAACTGTAAGTCTGATTTGTTCCTTCCTTATTTATCATCTTTACGTTCTACCCAACAATGATTTAAAAAGTTGTATTACATTTAAAATTATGTCAGCAGGCTTCTTTCCGATAAGATATAAGATACAAGTTTGTTTTTGATCAATAATGAACTAAGCAATGCCTACTAGTAGATTTGCACATATCTCAGTCTCTAGCCATGCTGATCTGAAACCTTTAATCGTTTATTGGCAAATCACATACTTTACCAGGAAATGGATTGCTAAATAGTGGCCTTTTTAGGCCTTAAGAAGGAGTCTTATCGTTATCAAACAAACTTCATATAGAAAGAAATCCATGAAATTTTGATACAGTAAAACATATCATATACCTTAATGATTCTATCACTTTAATCAAATTTGACCCCATTGTTTTCGCACAAAGGTCAGGTCAAGATAAGCTTTTTCCTAACTTAAAGGATGATAAAAATAAATGTAGTTTTTTGCAGTTATGTAGACATCTGTTAAAGATATGAAGACGCTACTCTTCAATGAAATGACATAATATCAGAATGTCTGTCAGCTTACACTACTAAATTGGAATAAATATTGAAACTTAATTTAATATTGCTAAGCTCTAATTTTCTTAGATTTTTAAGATATTTTGATTATTTTTTATGCTTCCAATATATTTTTTTTTTACGTATTATGAAGAATTTATATAAAGATATAGATACAGAAAAGCTAATATATTGACCATTTAAGAAGAGAGAAAAACTTACTTAAGTGATTTTAAACACAAATAATTGTATAAATGGGCGCTTTAAAAGCTTATAAAAAATGTAATTTGATAGGCAAATCATATTCTAAAAAAATATTCTGAAACCCAAGTATTATTTATTGTTCATATTAGTAAAAAAAAAAATCCAACATTAATGTTATTGTTTTTAAAATGCTAAAACAGACTCATTAATTTACAGAAATTCGGAATTGCAAAACATGTGATATTTTCCTACGCAAATATTTCGCCAAAATATAATCCTTGTTAGATTCTAAACATTGATTACCATATCTATGCCAAATTGTATAATAGTTTTAAAAAATGTACTACTTTAATTTCCTTTCATCTTGATATAATGTACAGTTAACCAAATTTACGTTTGACAAGTCGAAAACCAGAAAAGACTCATTCCTTAAGAAACCCTCCTTGCTATAATTTAGGTGTTTTATGCAAAATACGAATTAACGGTACTGAATGCAATATGAACTATAGAGATTGCATAAATAAATGTTCATTATAACATTTCTGATTGATTAAAAATTATGTTGGTTATTTTCCATCCTGAAATAAACTTATAAATGTATCTAATCGCCATATTATGTTTGATCGACTCTCAGTTGCTACTGAGATCAATTTACAAGTCAAAAAAGTTACAGTCGGTTGCTTTCCGAATGAGACATCCAAGTTGCATAGACTTCTAAATGCATGTACTATATTTTGCAGCAATGTGTTTAAGAAGTAAAAAAAATCTACAATCAATGAAAAATAAAAACAGTATATTATTTGAAAGATTTGCAATGGTATCCGCATTTAAATAGTGGTTTGCATCACTATAGACAACGGCTGCACTTCTTATACCATGGTAAATAAGCGGTAGTAAATCCCCCCCCCCCCCCCCCCGCCCAAAAAATAATAATAACGTGTTGTCGTTTTTATCAGTTTCTACAAGAAACACTTTGTTTTCTTAAATTAATGTTGTCACTGCACAATCTACATGTATTACAATGTATGATTTGCGAATGTGCGATGGTTTAACAGAATGACATAAAACACAGCTATTTACGACGATTCTGGAATATGTGGTTTGAATTTCAGTCTGTTTTGATATGTCTTTCATTGGATTTTTCTCACCGTGTAGTTGTTGTCATTTGTTTTATTTCACAACGCGATTCTCCAAATTTGTCGTCCAATGTATCGTTTTTGGGTGAATAAAATACCTAAATGCGATGACGAATGATTAGTGCTTTCCGCTTTATGAGCGTAACAGCTTATATGGCGTATTGGAGATAAAAGGGTCATAATGCGTATTTATGAATTTATGTAAACTTGCGATTGCTCGACTGCCATATCGTTTTATCGCAAATTAATCATATTTGCTAGTGCAGGATTTTCGGTCCACAATGTACTTCGCTCCCCATTGATGGCGACTAGAGAGCACCGAAAACCATTGGCTAGCGAAGATGCAAATTAATTTAATTTTAGCATTTTTGATAACTGGTAGTTTTGTGAGATTTCATTATTAACATTTATAGTACTTTCGAGTCGGTTTGACAACAAAGTAGACTCTAACAGTGTTGTGCACCATTAGGATCAAATCTAACTTGTTTACTATATACTAAGAGTTTTATGTTGCCCTTTTAAAAGATGAATAAGATGTGATATCAATGGTCAAAATGGTAATATCTTTATTAATATCTAGGAATAATACCGTCGGTTTATCATATAAAGGATGATGGAAATTTGGATTATTCTTTGATTTGTTTTATTCTGACGTTTTGGTTTTTTTCTGAGAGTTACAAATCAATATGTTCTCTGGTATGGTACAAAGTTATTTATTATTGGGGGTGACATCGGTAAGAAAAAAAGAACGCTTTTAAGTTAGAATACTTTTGAGTAAATCATATTGTATTTTATTATGAACAAACTAATCCTATTAAACGGCTAAAAAACTCGCCAGGTCATGTGATTGCATTGGTTGCTAAGATTTTAGATTGGCTTAACGAATAAAGATCAGTCTAACTAAGTAGCCTGACCTTCTAAGACATCATTTCAGGATTACGTGTAGGCTTACTCAGAATGAAATAAATATTCCACTGTGTTAATGAAAAACAATCCATTATGTGTCATAGACTTTTTGTTGTATGCCATTGGTTATTTTTTACTTTCAACGAAATAAGTCATTGACATACTATTTGAGCTATGGGACGTTGAGTATTTTTAGAAAATTTAAGAAAATCCCTAATAAATGGTACAGTATGATTGCGATTTTATGAAAAAACACATTACTAAACTCTTTTAAAAATGAAATACAGTTTATAAGTGGCAGTGGCACTGAATAGATACAGAGCATAAAGTTTTCATTGACAATCTTTTTTTTATAAATATTCCAGTCCAAATCTCCCCTATCAGTTTTCAAATCCCTACCCATTCTTATTCAATTTTACCCAAAATTAAATGTTGATAATACTAAAACATGTATAGTATTAAACTAATTATTTTGACCTAATTCTGCTGGCATGAAATTTATATGAGGTCAATGATCAGAAGTTTGAGATAAGTGGTCTTTTATTGATTTTAAGCATTTTTTAATATTTTGTAGTGTGTGTCATACGTTTTTTATATATATATTACGAAAAGTTCGTATGATGAAAAATGATATGTATCGCTTTATTTGTGTTTAAAAATAGAAGGTTTCATGTAACATTATGGAAATCCTATGGATATACAAATGCTTTATTATATTGATTTTGATGATCATAGGATCGGCTTGATGTCGACTCTTTAAATCTCACGTTACGTTATATGATTGTCCTTATATGGATGACTGAATGTATGTTCTCTGTTTATCCGAACAGTGATTGAAACTGTGATGTCCAGGAATTTAATCTAGTTTAATGGTATCGATATGAACAAAACAATAATCAGAAGCAAGAATTAAACAGCAATTTGTTTGTCTGTGATCATTTAAATAATATACGAATCAATGCCAGATAAATAATCAAGAAAAAAATTATAAGACGCTGTTTCATTGTAGATACCTGTATGATAATATATTACGTTCCTGAGTAAGGAAATGTTTATGGTACTCCCGAATCTAACAAATATGTGAGTATTTGCAAAAAAAGAACTATTTAAAACGTCACATAAACATAATGATTTTTTATAACTCTCATAATCTGATCTGATTATCTATTTTAATTGTTTCAATACTTTATAAGTTTTGATATTTTATTGATTACATGTATACAAATTCAATATTCAATTAATCAAATCTTGAAATATTGAAATAAAACAAATATTAACGTTGCGGTGAGTTTGTTGTTACCGGTGAAACGCGTTATTTTGACCTTAGTCTAAAATTGACCCGGGATCATTTTTAAACATTGAATATTGATACCCAAAGTGTTGATATAGATCCTGGTCCGTTGAAAAATGACCTGCATCATGGAATTTTGATCATGAACTGGCTCTAAATTCAAAAGAAATTAAGCACAAACTAACAATCTGACATAATAATAAATCATTTTTTTTAATTTTGGATGTGAATAGGTGTTATTATGATAAACTACTATGATAACCCGACTCATCCGTCCCATTTAAAACAAAAGGTTATTTTTTAGCCTTATTTACATAGTTTATTAACAGGATACACAGTTGTTCAGTAGAAACACGAATAGAGCGAAATATCAGATAATGCAAAGTTTTGTGGAGTTCCCTTGCAAACGTTTACGGTTATATCAAATTTGCGGGCGCCTGTAAAGTGCGAAACGAAATCGAAAAGAATCGAAACGAAACGAAACCAAACGAAACGAAACCAAAAATCGAAACGAAACGAGGTTAATTTTTACCGTGTTGGAGCCATTAGAGATAAGGAAAAAAAATTCAAGCTGTTGTAAAATGACCCCGGGTAAACATTTTACGACTTTTGGTATCCATTTTCAACGTTAAAAAATACCCCCCCCCCGACCCCCGGGTCAATTTTAAGCCAAGGTCAATATTCTTCGTTACACCGGCGACCAAACAACGATCAGTTATTCAAGGAATGAGTTTAATTTATACTAATGTTATAAGATATACCATTACGTTTACGCTTTATAAACCGCGAAGCAATTAAAAAAATTGATTATCCCCAGATGTGCTATGTATACATGAACTTATGTAGCATATACATGTAGAAATTACCTGTATGACATACGTAAAATAGAATTCATCCTATATATAATCAAATTTTCTATAACAAGACCCATCGTCATCTGACGTCGAGCAGATTAATACGTATTGCAACTGCGTTGCAATGTGGAAAAATTTTGTTATTTGATATTGAATAACTCATTTAGATAATTATATGAGACGGCACAAACAAAAGAAAGTAAAAAATATTAATTTAGATGTAGCGCAGAAAAAGCATGTAACTGAACAAAACCAATTGTGAAATATAACAAAAAATTAAGATGCATAATAAAAATGCACATCTGGATCTTTTTTATTTAAAATATTTTTGTTCCCAAAAACAAATGGTTTGTAGCCTTGTCTTACCCGTAGGTCCATTGTTTTCTTTTACGTACGTTTTTGTGCATAGTTATTGGGAACTCTGTGTAAAATAGACAATAGGCCTTTGTCCTAGTTTACAGCTTTATTCGTCGAGGCAGAACATTAAATTGAACGCAGTTCTAAGAATAGTTTATCATAAAACCTCTTACGTGTAGATGGAACATAATGCAATCACGGTTTTTACGAAGTACAATGTTCGGGAGTGACATGAGAGAGAGAGAGAGAGAGAGAGAGAGAGAGAGAGAGAGAGAGAGAGAGAGAGAGAGAGAGAGCAGGGAAATTTCTGTCACACATTTATTCTAATCCGTTCTTTGGAACTTTCATAAGTCTTTATTCTCAAGTCAATACATTAATATGTGATAGTTACACGACAAAGATAAAAACACGTATTTTTCTATCGACGCAATGTTTTAGTTGTATGTTTATATGTTAAAAAATACCTCTAGAATATGGATAATTGCATACAATTATTTTATTAAAGGTATATAGGAGGAAATCCCTTTGATTGTACGTGCGATTTACAGCCGTTCACAGTGTTTATGAAGACAAAAAGAATGCTGCCTTACAATAATGGTTATCATGAAGAACCTAGGTGCAACTCCCCAAATCATTTAAATGGAGAACAGATTATTGACGTTCCATTCCACAATATGAGCTGTAGTACACCATATGGCAAGTATAATGCGAAAACATGTCACCTGTAATGGTCATGATTTCATTTTCATTTAATGTGGTATAACTTTTTCGTAGTTTGATAAGCAATATTGTCTTTGATTTTTAACGACATTATTTGAGAAATGTATAAAAATAAAAATAGAAAAAGATAAGACAATGAAACTTGAAGTTATATTTCTATCACATATATCTCAATCAGGAGAATGAGCATATCTATTTTATTACTGAATCTGATATTTAAATATAAGGTACTAATTAACAACTCCTGTGTAAATCGAGAGCACAAACATTTCAAACATCTGAGAGTGAAAACATCAGAGCGTTAAGCTTATCGAATCCTAAGAAAACATGATTTTTAACGTTATCAAAGGAAAGAAAACATATCAATGTTTTTCGAGTAAATATTTGTATGCAATTAATAGTTATCTCAAAATACTATGTAAAATTTATAATTGTAGAAACAACACTCTCCATACGCAAAACCACTGAATATGAGATTACAAAGCAAACAGAATATTTGACACCAATGAAGAGTGATCAACACATGCCTGGTATTTTAATTCATTCTAAGCATAGCTTTAAAATATTTCTTCGGTGTATGCATATTTTAAAAAATTATCACGTTTAATTTTTTTTCATAAATGTGATAATAATGAAACTCGGGGAAATCGAATGCAATGGCGAGTTGCTGAGGTTTACCAAGTTTGCTATAAAATATGTGAAACATTCGTTGAAACATATAAGATTAATAGTTAGATTTCGTCACTACTGCTTCGGACAAACTTTGAAAGCAGTTCTTCAAACAGAGGGTTTATTTTTTAAATATAATGTACACTTTGTTCAATGGATCTTATACAATACAGGTAGGTAATATATTATCTTCATTTTAGACCAACCGAAAAAGTTGCCGCTTTGGCCTTTTGAACATCGTGTTCTTTATGTAACGGTTTTAAGTAAAATTATAAAGAATGTACTTAATAGTAGTATTGCATCTCATGAGCATAAATCGGTCGAAATTCGAGAAAACCTGGGGGTTTAGGTTCTTATTTTCACAAGAGGAAATAGGGCAACAAGTACAGCATGTGCATCATGTATGGGGAATATACAGGTAAATGTAAGGTAAGAAAAAATATGTTTATGCTTACGTATATTATAAGATTTCAATACCAAGATTCAAGGTATATGAATAGAAACATTTTCTATATATTTTAATTCTATCAGGCATATCAATTGTTCACAATGCATAATTCTACACAACAAAATGGATCTCGAAAAGTCAATAATATAAAGCTGCAAAACATCTACATATCGTTTTGCCTAGTAAAATTTTATGAAATGTCTTTAAACTGTAACTGTTTGCTTTAGAATATTCCTTTTTAAATTTAGCTTTTGGAAATTGCATAGAGTTGCATGTACCTCTATGTGAACTCGAATGACCGTAAAGGAAACGAAATAAATCTTTATGAATATTGACTGATTTTATTCTGACACTGTTGCAGTTTTTTTTAAAGGAGGTTGCAATTTATGAAGACGACTGATGGATTCTAGTAAAACAAGAGGACATCAATCTTTAAGTTTCTTATATAAATGAGGATAAAAAATACATAACTATACACTGTACCTTTTCCATGGTTGAAATGCTTTCTATTCTTTTTTCTTTTCTTGCAGTCTAACCCGAGTTCCTCTCCGGTTTCATTCAGATTCATTCACCGGCGTGTTGGACAATAATTTTGATATAATGTATGGTTGTTTAGAATGCATGCTGACTTTAAAAATTTCATTATCATTAGACCTTAAATTTAGTAACAGAAGGAGTTGGTGGTCAATAAGCCAAAAAAAATCTACAGGGTTATTTCATTTTTGACAGAATTGATCACTGACATCACGACTTGACACTCCCTGGATAAGTAAGTGTAAGAAAAAGGAAAGACAACAAAATCTATGAAAAAACAAATTAAAAGTCGTATTGGAATGACTCAAGAAAAGATCACATATGTCTTCGTCATGTCTTCGTCTGCGTTATGAATATAAAGGACTAATCAGTTACCTATCTATTCAGATGTGCTCGAGATTTATGTAAACCATTTCTACACACCATTTTTGTATTAGTACAATAATTTTCATTGCAAAACTGTACTTTTTAAAGATCAAATCGATTTACGTGGTTTGAAATAGAACAATAACAGCAAGAAGCTTATGAATGGGCCACATCGTTCACACCAACAAGAACGTCTTTTTGACCCGAGTGTTTTGTTGCATGTGACTGTGGTGATCGCAGGTTGTAATTTAATATAAAACTGAAATAAAATCATACTAAATATACCTCACTTTTGTGTTAAAGCATTGTTACAAATTATAAATTTAAAGCTCATATTTTCCTCAAATCAATATCTATCTATCTATCTATCTATCTATCTATCTATCTATCTATCTATCTATCTATCTATCTATCTATCTATCTATCTATCTATCTATCTATCTATCTATCTATCTATCTATCTATCTATCTATCTATCTATCTATCTATCTATCTATCTATCTATCTATCTATCTACGTGTATCTACTTTTCTTTATGGTTATGATTCAAGTACTAAAATAAAAGATTAAATGATTGGATACTAAAGAGAAAATAATAAATTAATATTTCTTAATATCATATTTGTTTATACAAGTGTAAAATATCCCATGCAATCACACAGCGCGTTGCTGACATTTACTGTCATAAAATAAGATTCGATGACAAAACTCTGAAAATTATTGACTGACATTGTGAGTCAAGCATAATTTCCGAATGAACCAATTCAGGCCGCGGTTTTACAAACAGGCTGATATTAGTCTCCTTTCGTACAAAATACATCATGATTATTAACGTATTCAATTATATAGTTAAAGCTATACACGCTATAATTTACGTCAATTTTGAATGACAGTGAAAACGCATGTGTTTGTCTACTTGTAAAAGTTATACTTAATCTGTAAATTACAATGGTGAATTCTATCTCGTTACAAAGATATAGATTTTTAATTGTTTATTTTCCTGCCAGGAAAATATACCTTTTCATGAATATTGATGAAGGAAGAGCGAAACTGACCTCATTGCGCATGTCCGCGGAGAACTAGGTGGTCGTTATTGTTTGCCTAATTAAATATCCAACTTGATTTTTAATATGCTTAACAGTTGTTAATTTGAAATACATACATGTATAATGAGTAAAATACGTTTGTCATTCACGATACCCTTATTTCTGCATTAACACTTATACGATCTATAAATAGCACATAGGGGAAAAACACAGGTCTACGTCATTTTTTTAAAGGAAGTATTCATATCTACTCACAGGCTTGTATTTTTTTCTTTTGTTTGTACTCGTATATCGGACACATTTATTCTTTACTGAAAATATCCTTTCCTTTGTGAAACTATCACAATTATGAAGATGTTGACCCTTCACCAGTTGTGGTATGATAGACTAAATTTAGCTGTCGATATCACGTGGTAAATTGATATTCACGAGGAGGCATTACTTTCCTGGCAGGAAAATAAATATTTTTTATTGTTTAATATTTGATATATTTGTTACGTGATCGAATTGAGCATTATAATTAACAGCATAAAGGTAACTTTTATTAGTAATCAAACACATACATTTTCCCCTTTATTAAAAATTGACGCAAATTATAGCGTGTATAGCTTTAAGAAAAATAAAATGAAATTGAGTAATAATAATGCAAAATTCTAGGAATAATTTTCATTAATATTGATCAATAAATATAACTTCTTAAAACATTAACATTAATTCATTTATTACTTTCGTAAAATGTGGTCTGTTTTCTAAAAATAAAATTTTATAGTGGAAAGCTCCGTAGATTCTACATCATAAATTGTTTATCAACTAAAACACAAAAATCTGAATACATATATTCCTAAACAATCATACACTGATGCGAAACGAAAACATTTGTAGAAAGTTGTGTAAAATCAAACAAATTTCATTCTTATGCAGTTAGTATGTACATGTAGTTCAATATATTACATATGAAAGTATAATATATTGCGTGTAATCATTTTAAGAGAACAATTCTTCAGCAAAGGTACTTGGGAATTTCGCGAATAATTATTGCACGCATATTTTACCTAGCAGGACAGTTTACAGTAGTAAAACAATGGAACATTTTGTTTAACATATCACAGTCTTACACATTTAACAATCGGCTAGTTAATGAACATCAGTGAAATCATTTACGGTAGGTTTCTTTTTGGCCTTAAAATATAATTTTGTATCTTCTACAAATATGAGTTCTTGGGATGTTTTCAGTTTTGAAATATCAATATACTTGGAGCTCATCATTTTAAAATTATCAAAATTTGCTATGCCATAAGAATCTGTACCTATGGCAACAAATCCATTGGATGGTTTAGATGGAATGGTTGTTGTAAACAAAGGAACTCCATTCACACTGCCAACAGCGGTATAATTCTGAGAATGAAAGAGAAATTTTATCAATGTTGTCGGCTAGTGAAACATCAACGTTTTGACAATGGTTCAACTCGACGAATTTTATTTTATTAATAACTCGCGCGCCATCCATATCGTCTTTGTTGTAATTTGGTAAAGTAAATATTGCCAATCTCGCAAATGCTTGTGTGCTTAATAGCCATGCATGTTTACAAAATATGTTTATAATTACTTTTAAATTTCCAAAATGTATCTCCCTTATTAGCGATACATTGTGAAAAGTAGGAAAGGTCGCTTAGTTGGTTAACAATAATTACCTGTATGTATACACGACTCTACAGACTGTATATATCTCTAGTTCTTTGATCATGTCTTTTGAGTAAATGTATACCGTAAGTACAAAAAGTAGGGAGACGGGGAAAAAGATATATATGCATACAGTTTATACCAGTAGGTTATTGCTATAATTGTCTGTTTTAGATCATACAATACAATAAGTTTCTCTTTTGTATCTCAATTTTAATATCGCTGGACTAAATATATGATCCACAGAAGTTATACATCTATAGATACAAACATATTCATATCCAGTACTTGGGTATCAATGTTTCTATATTCTATGCATTCAGAGATTTTTCTAAAATCTTTTTCCTCAGACTGAAAATGAGTAAAACATCCCAATTACAAAAGGCCTATAACGTATATAATTGAAAATTGTCGGTTACTTTTCGTTTAAAGACACGCACGTGTTTACACAGTACTACTTGTTTCCCTTTCTTACCAGCAGTATACTTACTTTGACAGCGAGGCTTATATTATTTCAACCATTTGTTGATACATTAACTGATCCCTCTTTAATAACTTTTGTACGAGCTGTAACCAAAAATTATTAAAATCTAAATGCGAGTATTATAACACATGTAACACTTAAATGAATTAGAAAAAAAACAACAACAACAGACAAAGAGAGGTTAAAATTTAAATTATTTTGAAATAAAAAGGGCATTTAAATTAAACAAAAAATCAATACATTAGAAACAAAAATACATGACCAATTACACAAGTCATTAGCAAGAACAAATTTCTGCTGATCGGGAAGTATAAAGAGAAAAATCCCCTTGGCTTCCCAAGCATTGCATCCCCCTTGATCCACCCTGACAGCAACAAATGTCCCTGAACTTCCACTGACCTTGGGGATTTGTGTCTCGACAGTCACAGAAATATCAGTCCTACAAATAGACAGGTACTCATGTCAAAGAATGGGTAATTTAAAAAATACAAATTAAGGCCATATTTTATATCTTTCTTAATAGACATGCACAATAGAAGAATAATATTTCATTTACGTATAGATTAGGATCATGTTACAGATTTATCTCAGAGATTTTCTTTTTCAAAAAGTAATATAATTATAATCGGTGTAAAAATATATAGTAAGGATAATTTTATATGCATTAGCAAAACAGTTTTCAAAACGTTTTGATATTGTTAGCTGAAGAAGTTTAACAAATACACATAACTTATATCAAATCAATATTGATTTAAGCTTTCAATTGTTTTACTGTGTAACTCAACTTATAACAGATTCTCAACTTGTTGTTTCTTTCGAATAAAAAATAACATCCTTGATTTTTTTTTCTGAAAATTTTATCTCTCATTGTGGCTTCTTCTTGATCTCTTTCTGGCCAAACGTACTAAAATGTACTCAATTCGAGAAAATTTTTATCAGTGATTCGGTTTAAGGTACCTCACTACACCTAGATTTATACTTTTTAACACACTACGTCACAAGATTGCGATTCATATGTTTTGTCAAACTGTTCATATCGTGCGATTGGGGGTGTACATGTATAACGTCAAAACTCAGTGGTTATATTATTGGGCTTCGTGATCATGAGTTCATGAATTCGAATCCGCCTTGAGCTTTTGTCCATGTTAACTGAATTAAATTTTCGAAAATGTAATTTTTCATCCAAAATTGCACATTTTTTGCCTATTGGATTGACATACTTGTTATCCATTATGATATCTCTCATAATCATGTGATTTTCAGCTGATATGAGAACATATTTCAGGGTGTAGTGAGCCACCTTAAGAGGAAACTATAATTTACAACAGTGTTAAAGGCAACGGGTAGCAAACAGAGCTCATTTAAGTTGATGTAAGCAGAAAGACTTTAAACACACAATACTGATCAAGGTCTGAAACTAACAAACCCTTTAGTGATCCTACAAGCAAAAACAAATCCCTTGCATAACAGCATGTGTTTCTAAGAATAAGAAATGAAAGGTATGTCCCGTGTTTTGCATGTATCATTACATCAACTAAACACTGTACTGTCCTTTGTACATAAAAGTGAGATAATTCAAGTATGTTTCAGCAGTGAAATGTGATCATTGTTGGAGGAAAGACTCGTATGAATAAGATAGAGCAGCTGCTACATACCAAGAAAAGTTTCCTATGAGATCAATTGGGAAGACTAGATTCAATATACACCAGTATATTGGTTGGTAGGTAACGACTTGGGTCAGCATCAATCCATGACTAGGATCCTCAGAATTTCTGGTTTCAAACACACCTACTTGTTGAGCAAAGAGTGAAGGCTCAGCATTTTCTGGGTACCCTGTGTGTACAGAAAGACATGACTCAAATGATTTCCTTGAAATGACGATGCAAGAATAGACAGAATGACATCTGAATTATCGTAAGTAGATAAGTACAGTTTTAAGGAGAAGAGTGCAAGGTGTGTGCACTAGTACAGCAATTCACAGAGAATTGTCTAAAAAGATCTTTACATGTAGTGAAAACAAAGAACAAGATTAGGATATCCTATTTTCCCTTTTAATAATATTGATAGATTTAATCCGAAGAGAAGAGGAGAAAGTTATGAAAGTCAGTTGTAAGGAAACTGAAAGACAGACAATTGGACATGGTCACGGTAAGTCACAAGAATATAAAATCCAAGAGCAGAAAAAAACATTAGAAAATGAAGCACTGACAGATTTGTATTTTTCACAACTTAACAAAATTCACTTAAAATACGTAAAATTGCATTCAAAATTTACCATTTTTTGTTATATCTAATTCAAAACATTTTTCTATTGCTTGGATGATCATGAAAGTAATATTACGTTAAAACAAGCCAACAAAGTGTATGCCAGTAAGTACGCCTTTGTTTATTGTTACCTCTTATTGGCATAATGAGATAGTTTAGGTGTTTTTGAAAGAAAATATACCAATGTATTTGCGAGTATTTGTTAAACTCCTTCAAATAAAGTTACCATGACAATCATCATTTACTAGTTATGATCGCCTATAATATTCACAGACTTATTTGCTTTCTCTGCTTGACACCAAGAAACAGGAAAATTCAAAACAGTCTGCGTTAATATCTGTTTTCTGGAGGGGTCTGACGATTTCATGATTTCATATGCATTTGTCTGTTGTGCAAAGTTGTTTGGTTCAGAAAAAGAAGGATATCCTGTTCAGAAAAGTTATTGAATCATGATGTTAGAACAGATATCAGCATCCTTGAAATTTGGTATATATCTATTCATGCAAAAGATAGTTACCTTAATTTAAAGTGTAGATAAGTTGATAATTAATATGCATCTATTACAATTACAATAAATTCCGTGAAATGAAATAAACAGTGCAAACCATCAAAGTTTTCACTATATGGCAGTGGGAATGGCTGAACATCTGGAGAGTTTGGGTATTGTCCTTTTTGTCCTGTTGACACTGTTGTTATGGTGATCACTTCATCGGCTCTAACAGGGATATTGATCTGTCCATTGTTTACCTAGATTTTTAAGGCATAAGAATATTTATTAAAAAATACATTCCAAAGATTTTGCATTAATGGAGTCTCAAGATAACACGTAATTTGATCTTTTCATTTTGTAAGAAACTACCAAACCTTAACAAAGGGTTAAACATAGAACGAAGCTCTAATCATTCAGTAAGCTAAAAAAAAACCTAAAAGGTGACTGAAATGTAAGTGAAAGTGATTGGTTAAAACAACTCCCCAATTCAGTGACATGTTCAGTCCTTTTAGTTTGTATTCTATTGACTGAATAGCAGAGATTATCCTGTAAAGATTTTCTTCTTCATGGCCAATCACTCAAGGCTGAAAAACTGTTCTTTACATTTTAATCTTTCATCAGAAAATGTTTGAAATACATGCAATTTTGACACACCATTTAAACATAATTTAGCAAACACCACATCTCTTTACAACAGTTTTGTAAAGAAATGATTATGGTTTCCCATCAGGACTTTGGACCCTTAATAAATAAATCAATATACCTTGACTTGTCCCAAAGATCTGAAGAAGTCAGACTGGGAAGTATTCTGTCCAAAATGGAGGCTACTCTTCCACACATATACGCTTGAAATACTAGCCTGCAATAATTATTTTGATCACATACAGAATAATTGCAGTATTGTTCTTCATAGCATACTTTTAGTTGAATGATTACAAAATAGGCCAATGAAGACGTTTTAAGGACACATGCGACCTCGAGATCGACGGTTTTAGGTAATTGTCTTTGATAAATTATTTCTTATTTATTTTGCATTCAAACCTGATAATGCCAAATATTCTGGGTGTATTACAAGGCTGTACTTTGGATTTAGACTATTTTGAATTTTTCTTTCAATAGCATGTAAAATGCAATTAAATGCTTATTAATAAAGTCATAGTATATATATTTTTAATTGAAATAGTGTATAACCAAATAGAAAAATGAACATATTATTTTTGAATTACGTAGTGAAAATCTTAGATAGATCTAGTATGATAGATCTGATCACGCCCCGATCAAAATTATCACCTCATAATATTCAAAGAATGATTCCTTATCACTTATATTCATATAATTTTGTGCCATTGTACGAATAAATATCTAAATATAAATAAGCAAACCCCGCTGGCGCCCCAATTGTACTTCTTTTGAAGTTATGAGATTTATAGTACCAAAATCGATACGTAGTCTTACATGTATCACAGGCAAAGACAATGGAAATTGTAAATATTTGTACTTACATAGCTGCCTTTAAGTTGTATAGTGACATTTTGTGGTTTGACAGAATATGGAGGGAGTGGAGGGCGAATACAAATAGAATGGTCATGACTCTGAAAGAACACTTCATATTAGACATATGTTCAAGAGACATAATTTTGCTTTGTTATAGATATAATTTGTTTTCTCAAATAATTTCAAAATTACAGAAGTTGTAAATCCCATTGATATCAATACATTAGTTTTATTAGCTGTGTGTTTAAAGTAACCATGCAGTAATTGTTATCAATACAAATAAGATGTGCCTTTCCCGTAAAATTTTACATTCCAAAAAGACATTTTGTTATAATAGTTTAATATTTTTAAAGTTGAGCAAGTAATACGATGCTAATTACATGTAGTATAACAAATAAGTATAACAATTGATTAGAATTCTAAATCCCATTTGTCTAAAAACTTAATGAAGTTTGACAGTAAATGAACTTAGAGTTTGTTGCAATTATTTCGAATTCTTCCCATTGTTTCTATAATAATAGTGAGATCCTTGTTGTTGAGGCTGGTTAGAGACACCATGCTTCCCCCCTGGTGTAACTTCCAGACTCCGTGATCATGGGACAGGTATTTCCATCCAGGTTTGGTGAACTGTGAGGTATTGGCCGACAAACATGTATCAGAAGGTGAATTTTAGGCACAAAAAGCACATAAGTGTATTATGTTTTTCAATTTTACATTTTTAGAGATTTCTACAACATTTCAACGATTAGAAATTACACAAACCTGGATGACATAGTACACTTATAATTTCATGTAAAAAGAGTATTCTCTATTAACCTTGTGTGAATTTTAAAATCTAGAATACTTTAACATTTGTGACATTTGTAATAGGCTACAATCCAGATAAATAATGTAATGAGGTAAAAATATACTTCTTGTGATGTGTTATACAGTATATCTCAAAATAAAACATCGAGCCTTCCTTCACGACTTAGAAATATAACTGATGAGGTAAAATCCTATATTTTCGATCTAAATTGATATAGCACATTTAAAATTTGTCTCTCTTGTATTAAGTGTTATATTTTGATATTTGGCACTAGTAGACACATGTGATCCAGATAGGACTTACAACAACATAGTGTCCACTCCATGGAGTCTCTGCAGTCATCAGTCCATTACGAGGAAACGGCAGAGATTTGTACTAACTGGCAATCAGATTCCATGAGATGGTGCTAAAATGTATGGGACGCATAATTAGGCTCAAATCTATATGCATTGACTTGACTTGTAAGAGTAAGTAATATTTTTATGTTGCTTTATGTTGCATGCTGAAATAATCATCAGTCATATTTGTTTTTAAAAATATTAACTTTTTATGGAAAAATGTGTTGAGTCTCTCTTATTTTTTTTTAGTTGAAACAAAGCTTACTTACAATGATGCATACTTGATGGAAAACCGTTAATTACTTTATAATGTGTTGATTTTTTTTAGCATGTTGGAAAACTTTTCGCTAAACTGTAAAAAATTATGTACATATTTTTTCGAATGAATTAAAAGTTGAGGAGCAGTTTAGTTTCGAATTTTAATGGAATGAAAGGTGTAAAATTCAAACCATTAATTTTTTTTAATTTGGTAATGTAAATTCTTAATGTTTGGTAAGTTGTTTTATTCGTTGATTTTTTTAGAGGGGGGGGGGTGTAAAATGTAAACGCTATTGGACGTTAAACGAAATACTTCATTGGACACAATCAGTCGGTGAGAAAAATTATCAATATATGTTTGCATGTTTGAAACTCGTGTTAAAGTGTCAAAGGATATAACATAATCCTCAACACCACATCTATTTGTTACAAAAGTACGTTTTTATTGCACTAGCAATCTTGTTTTGTTTTTTTGTTTTTAGGAAGAAATATTGCGTTCAACGAAAGGAGAATTTCCGAAAGAGCCAAATAAACATTTCAATTTATCTGAGCAGAAAACAGTTTATATGTTTGGAGAATCATAGAGACACAAAAAACTAGATTTTATCAAAAGTTTGATAAGGTTGAGTATATTAATATTTCATGTGAACGAATACTATACAAACACCAACATACCATATACAAAGTTATATATATCAAAAGAATCTAGATTTAGCATTTTTGAAATACAAATGCAATAAGGATGGAAAAATTTAGCAAGGGGATTTTATATTACATGGTCTTGTCCTAACAGATATGCTTCCATCAACAAATGATAATGTGGAACTTCCATTGAGGACCACTAAGCGGGAGTTGACAACAAAGGATGTGGCAGTAGAACGAGGAGTGTACACAGATAGCTCCTTTACAGCACAGTTCCCGTCTACGGACGTGTCCAAAAGGGTCGAACTGATGATTTTAAAGTACAACGGGTTATATTCATGACATTCCAGTCAAACAGTTTCATTAACAAACAGTCACAACAAAAGTAAACATACAAACAGACAGACAAAACATATTTCTTATGCCGTAATATATTTTGTTCATTAGCCACAAATAGAGTTTTCTTGATCTGAGACACTTGGATACAACATCAAACTAAAGATCAAGAATCTTGAGTTTTGGGAGACTAATCCGATAAGTCCTCTGTATTTTCTTTTTTGACTAGTCGTAAGAAAGTAATCTTTTGAACTTCTAAATATCTCTTTACAACATGTCAAAAAGCTATACGAAACCCTCTCCAGTTTCTGTAAGGGTACAAGAAACGTTTCCTCAGAAATAGGACATCAGATGTGCTCACACAGCGTAAGTACGATATAGATACACGCAATAATTTGGAAAGACGTTAGAGCATGTTTTATTGAAGAAAAACATCTCTTTTATTGTTAGCAGAATTTTACAAGCGTCTCGGGTGTACAATGTTTATATACATATGCCTTATTATTGCTAATTTCATGTATTTTTGAAACTGTTCAGGGTGCCTGCAGACTATGGTGGAATGGCACATATCGGTGGAGCCTGCACTGACTATGCATGTTCTGTCGACGCTGAACGGTCTTTAACCGGCTACAAGGCCCTTACACATGAAATTGGACATAAGTAAGAACTAGTGTATCCCTTTATGATAATACACCTTCTAACTGCGATTTTCACTTTGTGCAGACGATGTTTTTGGAAATTTTTTATTTTTTTTTGTAATAGCTTGGGAATGAACCATGACGCGGGCAGGTGTTACCGAAGTGACGTAGGTATCATAGGAGGATACGGCGCTGGATGGAGTTCATGTAGCGTCAGCGATCTTCATAACTTTCTTTAGTTATTTCTAGAAATGAATAGAAAATACATATAAAAAGACCTATAATACTACAAAACTAGCGTATCCTATGATACTGTGTGTACACACAATTTTATCATTGATATTTCAATACATGTAATGTTACTAACCTAACTTTTTATCTAACATTTATTAAACTTATATCCTTAACGGTAACACAACATTTATAATGTCAAGTTTTTAAACGCAAACTGTAGCTCTCATATTCTCTAACGAAGAATTTTACACACTGCTGGAATACAGGGGTTCACAAAAATTTTTGTCTGATGGATCATTTTTTTTTTATCGCGATTAATAGTGTGATCGATTAATTGATTAAACATGTATGCCATATTGACGTTCACTATGTTGTCTGAAAATCACTTTGCGCCCGCATCATCGTATAATGCATGCATTTATGTTGAACACAAACCTTAATTGGATAACTGATAAGATATAAATATTTCATTTTTTTAGTTACATATTAGTTACATATAATTATGTATTTATTCAATGAGGACAATCAATTTTCTTTGATACAGACTTGAAAAAGCACAATGTTTGTCCAGAGAAGCTGAAGCTTTAGCTGAGCTGAGCTCATCTTTAATTGGTAAATAACTAATTTATATATTCTTAACTAGTATTTCACAAAGCATTATGGTCCCAAAGCCAAAGCACTGATACTGACATTTTCCAATGTATATGTCTGTGATAACATGAGGTATCGATTTTGTAATGTACCTGTCAGTCCAATAATTTCCATAGACGTACTATTGGGGCACAAGGGGGTTTGCATAAACAATAATCTAATATTTAATCGTACAAATACTGAAAGTTCTATTCATAATTTACAATTTCAGCGTCTTTGTCTGTGATAACACTACAAATCAAATTTGTATTCACAGTCCAATATATTCAAATGACTAATCGTTGGCACGCAAACAGGGTTCGCATAATAAAAAAAATCACATAAATACGTCAATATTTCTAAACTTAATCAAACATTTGCTAATTTTTTAAATCAATATTAGTAATAAGGAATTATTCTTTGACTATTAAGAGGTGATAATTTCGGTGGAGGGGGTAAGGGGCGTGGTCAAATCTATCATAAAATCCTTCGGAATTTTTGGTTTGATCCCGCTTCGTCAAAACTATCACCTCATTATACTCATAGAATGATTTCTTACTGTTTAATTAATAACAGAATAAGAAATTTTTAGTTACATTGTGTATTATTACCAATATAATTTTAGTAATCCTTTTCTAAAAAAAATTACAACCACATTTTCAACTTGATATGTAAATAATTAACTTTTTGTAAAAATATTCTTAAATTAGGTCAGGAATACAGTCCGGATGACATCTGTGAGAATAGATACGGTCCAAACTTCTTTTTTAGAAAGTTTCAGTATTACTCAGTAAGTCTTAACAACCTTTTCATCCTTATCGCAGTTACGATGGCTTAACGGTCGTTCGCAATTTCAGACTATATTATTCTTTTTTAAAAAGGCTTTAAATTGTCTAAAGACTTAAGGAAAACCACAAATCTTAAAGCAAAAAAAAAAAAATTGGATTTTTCCCAAGGTAGATCTGGTAATTAATTCACTGACCATCCGTCTTTCCTAATTATTGAAGTTTGATTAATTAGGAAACATATAGATTATGAAACATAGAATTTTTATACGTATATTTTCGGTAGCACTGCCAGACTTAGAGTTGTGTGAATCTTACGGAGGGAGCCCTATACGGCCAGATGTTTAACCATGGATGGCAGGACATACCCGGCTCTTACTGTGGCGAAGGAAAAGTACGTTGAATCAGAGCATTCACTTGTAAAAATGATAGCTTGATTTTATTTATGTTTTTGTCTAAAAGATGAAAAATTATTTTTTAGGACAGAGATGATATCATTCTTTTTTTCATTTGATTTTCAAAGAAAAAATGTTGAACATCCTTTCTTTTCTCGTGAGATTGTTTAGTTTTCTTGTTTCAAATTATGTATTGGTTAAACATCGGTAGTTTTTCATAGATTTGCTTTAAACAAACTTGTACCACGTTTGAGAATGCCAGACAAACCCCTAAAATCATCAGACCAGGAGGGTGGGGTCCATTGGGGGCGTGGCAGTCCTGCTCCAGAACATGTGGGGTGGAAGTAACATACAGACGCCGAAGATACAACAATCCAAGGTGATTTTTTTTCATTTTTATGCACGGTTATTATCTTATATTTGCTGAATATTATTGAAACATATAAAAAAAAACCAGACTAGCATTTGGTCAACTGTTTATTAAATTCATTGAAGCGTTTAATTGGAATTTGATATAAATGAACTGTAAGGAATATTTTAACCTCCATGAAGTTTAAAGTTTAACTGCATAGTCTAAAACATCGTTTATACCAATGTAAATGCATCAGTATCTAACATTGACAGCCCAATAAACCACCCGGGCTGTGAAGGAGGGGAGAACAATGCGAATGAAGCCAAGATTTGTAATCCAGAGGTTAGTGTAACATTTCTAGCTGCCACTGCAATGCATGGAGAATCCAGTGAAGAAAAACAAAGAGACGCCATTTACCAATAATACAATGATTTGATTTTTTTCTGTTCTAGCCATGTTCCGATGATAGACCAAAACAGGCAGATCTGATTAAACAGAGAGCTTCTGAAACATGTCTTACAATGCTTGAAAATAAAGTGTTGAATTCGTCAGAGTATAATTCAACGGGGGATATATACAGTCATTCTGGTGAGAAATAGCCACGCATGCTTAAAATGCTTCATAAATATTTACTCATATTTTGTAATATAAATATGTCATATAAACTCCCATTATTCCATGTTTTTTGAACGGCATAAAATAATTTAGAATGAGTAATGAACAGCTGATTAAATAAAATTATGTTGTAATCCCATTTCATCTTTTTTACTAGGAAATGATGTGTGTGAAGTTAGATGTAAAGCAGTGGGTGATTTCAAATCGCCATATTTTACAAGATTCGGCTTAATGCCGCACGGTACCCCATGCAATGCCAAAGTAATTAATTATATGGATTTCATGAGCTCACCTTGGCCAAGAAAGAAAGGTCTCACTCCTATTTGTTTGGAAGGAAATTGCAGGGCAAGTAAAAAAAAATGTATTTATGAGATTGTTTCGATATTGTTTTTAGTAATTCGGATCTGACCACTCGTCCATTTTTTCGATACTAAAAAGCATAAGCAATATTGAATGCGAGACTAACTATTTCTGGGTTCGTGACTCATACTTTATTTGGATTTTATCACACATAAAACGATTATTTGAAATTTTCCGTAAAAAAAGCTTGTAGTTGTTTTCAATGAATCTTCTCAGGGAGAATTAGAACAGGAATAAAATCCAGGAAAGACGTTCGTCCTGAGATGATAAGCTTATAGAACTTAAAAAACAAAAATAGCTTATATATTAACTAGTACTGAAAGCACGTAGACATGTACTTATAATTTACCTTTTGTTTCAGTGTTTCTAGATTTATTTGCTTGCATGTTTATGATATATCTTTATGTTTAGATCTTTGGGTGCGACGATTCTTTCCTGGGAGGGACAAAAGAGTTTGATGAATGTGGTGTTTGTGGTGGGGATGGGTCCATATGTGACGTCATACAGGGAACATTCACGGGTATACCTGGAGAGGGTTACTGGTTTCGCGACATTTAACTTTACCTTTGTAGTACAATTACATGTAAATATATTGGTAGTGCCGCCTAAATTCAAAACAACAAGACTGTAGCCCTAACGGAAGTGTTACAATGTTTTAATACGTTTCCCCTCCGTATCTAATGGGATAAAAATTCATTCTATATTGTAACATTGAAATTAACTTTTAACCAATGCCAGATAGAATGCTCTAATGTCTTTTTAATGGGTTTTGATAAGTATAAAAAAATAATTGTCATCCTGTGCACAATTTCAAATCAAAGTACTGAAGAACTGGCGGGAGTTGATTTTGTCGATGTTTATTTATTTTAAAATCAATAATATGTTATTTTGCATGACAAGTACATGTATACGCAGTTTCTAATTTGAATTACGCATATTTTTATAATATGAATTTTTGAACTTTTTTCCACTAGAATGTCGCAAAACCTCCATATGAATCATGTAAAATAATATTTAAAGATAAAATTAATTCAATCAAAATATGTATCAGTGGTAAAATATTTCTCGAAAATTGTATGGATCCAAGCAATTTTGAACTCTAGTCTCGTTCAACCAAACGCTCGGCTGACACCGTAAATCTCCGACAAGGGTTTACGGAGACAGCCGAGCGTCGAGTTGAATGAGATTATATTGAACTCTGGCGTAGGAATACATACGACTACAAAAATATTTAAATTGTTCGTACCATTTAAAATCTGACTATTTTTAAGGTATTTGTAAATAAGTTTCCTTGAAAAACAATGCTTAAGCATACATTACATCGAATTCATCATTTATTTTCAAGTCCGAGTGACTGCATAGGAGAGTTGATTAAAAATCAACTCCCAAAAAGGGTTTTACTAATATTTCAATGTAGATAAAACACTTTTTGCAGGTAATAGAACTCTCATGATTGAGATACCGAAAGGAGCATATAATATACAAATTTGGTTTAACTGGTGGATAATGGAAAATAACTTCATAGGTAAGTAAAGATGTATTCACTGTCGTTATTCATCGTTACTATACGAAAAGTCTATTAATCTGATAGTTTTCCCTGCTATTAACCTATTGATTTTGATAAAAGAAAACGCTGGAGAATATACTTTCTCTTTTGGTAAAAGATTGTAAAATATCATTCATACAAAATTAAGGCATAGCTGTGTTCTCAATTATAACCTTTATCGATGTAACATTTGAGCCAACCCAATGCGTTTATGTGGAAGTTTAGAACGGTGCGCTTTACTTGTTGTTCGTTTGAAAAAAAATATTCATTATGAATTAAGACAATCATTTCTGTATGACCTTTTATCGTTGAACTTTTTGAATACAATTGATGTACTTTGATGTGTCAAAACTTGATCTTATGATGAAAATATAAAAATATTTAAAGAAGTTCATACATTTATACAAAAGTGTGGAAGATTTATGTAAGTTTTTTAATTTTTTGCATAACTTTCTTATCCATACTAATTTTAATTCTAGATTTGCACAGTGTTGCAGCATTCAAAACTAATTATCTATTTGTGTTTCATTAAGTGTACTATAACTGTTATAAATATTAAGTTGCATCGTATGGCATTGTAATTTTGTAATTGTAATATATTGTGTACAAGGAGAGGACTCTATAAGTTTCTGGAAATTGTGTCCAATCCTTTTGGCATCATTAGTCAATAAAATATGTTCAACTCAGATATTATGTCAAGCTAATATCCAGGCATTGTTAATTTATAGTCAAGATTAAATTCCTTATCATTCTAACTCTCATTCTCTCTTTATCTGTCTCTCTCTCACTCGTTCCCTTGAATTTTTATTTCTCATTAACTCTTTATTTCGTTTTATTCCCCGTATCTCTCTCTCTCTCTCTCTCTCTCTCTCTCTCTCACACACAGTTTGACTTTTTCATTACAAAAGAGATGTACGATAAAGATGATGTCCCCGTTATCGTCAGCCATGTTGGAAGCAGCTGGGTGTGGAACACGGATGAGAGTAAAAATCCGGTCAATTTTGCCAACACATACTGGCATTATAAATGTTTTGAGTACTTGTATACAACGGGACCTATCTCCGAGCCTGCTATCATCAAGGTATGATTTTACAATAAGAAACTTACTTACTTTAATCCACATTCAAAAATTGACTAAATTTTCTAAAATTAACATTTCATCACCATGTGAGAAGAAACTTTGAAACGGTAATTTTTACAAACTTGTTCTATTAATTTTTTTTTTTTTTTTTTTTTCAAATTCTTTTATTGATTTTATATAAAACAATTTACAAGATTGTGGTCAAAGATAGCTTATACATAGATATGAATTTCAATTGAAATCATTATTCATTATTATGCACACAGTGATAATTATAATTAAACATACATACTAACATACAATGTATCGTCCAAAAACATAATCATACATGCATATATTGAAATGTTACATTCATTGGTATACGTAGTAAAAATAAGTTGAACCCCTGGCTTACCCGGTGGACATAACACATACATATGCATACAGTCCATCACTACGTCCCCGGGTAAAGCGCTAATACACATAGACAGTCCCTATGTGTATCGGGTATATTATTGTTTTGAAAAGAATAACAAATATCAAAGTTTAGATATCAACAGTTGAAAAAGCTCATTTTCTTTTGTATTTTTTAGCATTTTCAGAACTGCACAGTGTGTCGTAATATACTCTTTGAATGAGTTTTTTATCAATAAAATTGATTCGGGTAAGTTTTCAAGTCTACAATACATTTTACATTTGTATATTCTATATGCAATAAATGACAAAAAATAATTATATAATTTGGTGACTTGTGTTTCTTCCAGGTAGAACCCCAAAACAATATGCTTCCAATTAATATCAAAATTTAAGCACTCGCTGGCCACTTTCCAAAGTTTTACTACATTAACACAATCAAAAATAAGATGTTTTGAATTTTCAATTTCGTTACATTGTTTGCATTTAGCAGTGATATTTTTATTCCATTTGCTCACTAAAAGATTGTTACATAACAGATTGTTCAGTAGTTTGTAATTAAACTCAGCTAAGGCTTTGTCTTTGGTATTTTTAATTTTCTGTGTATATATTGATTTCCATACATTTTTGCTTTCCAACTTAAATTCTTTTTCTAATTTAGATTGTGTACAAGGTGCTTGAAATTTACGTTTTATTAATCTTGAATAAAAAGTTTTGGTGTTGTGTTGATCGGAAATTATTTGTATTTGTTTTGTTTGTAAGTATGGAATTTTTGAAAAATCGTATTTGAGTTCAAATTTGGTAAAAATTTATTTTATTATTTTGTATTCACATAACCAGTTTGTTCTTTTGCGTAATGTATCGAATATATCCGACGAACTTTTTAAAGTTCCATTCTCTTCAAAAATATCTTTTACATATAGAATTCCGCTTTTAATCCAATTTTCAAAGCAGATTGTCTTATATTTAAAATTGAATATTTTATTTGACCAAATAGGTTGTAATAAAAAAGCTTCGGTAGAAAAGGCAGGTATTTTGGTTTGGGTATCATCTTTACATAAATTATAGCATACAAAAGCTTGCTTGTAGAACTCTGGGAAGTTGTTTATTATACCATAGTCTTTGGCAACCGTCTCATTTGTTTTCATCAGATATTCAATATCAATTTTTGTATCCTTACAGAAACTGTTAAAAAAATATTTAATATTGTGTTCTGTACTAAGTAAACGTGGAATCCACATAGCTTTTAGGGCCGTAAATTTAGATTCTATATCAACAAGACCTATTCCTCCCCCATATAATTCACCTATGATGGTATTTCTTTTGATCCTATCAGTTTTATTCCACATGAAATTAAATATAAGCCTTTTAACATTTTTTATGAAATCATTGTCGGGTATTTCCAAAATGCTGGCTACATATATAAGTTTAGAGATTGCTAATGTGTTTATTATTGTGCATTTTCCAAATATTGTTAGTTTTCTTTTTTTCCAAGATTCAAATAACGTTTCCATTTCATGATATATTTTCATCCAGTTTTTATTGTAACACTCAATCTTATCATGACCAATGTGTATACCTAAGCATTTCACTGATTGGTTCGTTACATGTATTCCTTCAACATTGTTATATTGGTTTTTAAGAGTGCCAAGAAGGATGCATTCTGTTTTAGATAAATTTATTTTTGATCCCGCGAGTTTGCAAAAGATGTCAATGGTTTTAATGGCTTGTTTGAGAGAATCTATATTCTTCAGTGATAATGTCATATCATCTGCATGTTGGATGTTTTTAATTTCTTTTTCTGAGTTTTTAACTGTAAATCCATTTATTAACCCATTATTTTTTATTTTATCGGATAAGATTTCAGCGACGAAAAGATATAATAATGCTGAAATAGGACAGCCTTGTCTAATTCCTCTATGCATTTGACATGTTCTTGAAATCCATCCATTATTTTTAATCGAAATATTGGGTTTTTATATAAAATTTTAATCCAGTGAATAAAATTAGTTCCGAAATTAAAAGTCTCTAACGTTTTGAATAAAAAATTCCATTCAACAGAATCGAAAGCCTTTTCAAAATCTAAAAAGAGGAGTAGCCCTTCTGGATTATTGTTTTCGCAATATTCAAAAATGTCTAGAATTAGTCTAGCATTTGTACCTATAAATCTTCCCTTTATGTACGCTGTTTGCTCATTACTTATATATTCATCTATCACTTTTTGCAATCTGCGTGCAAATATAAACGCAATGATTTTATAATCCGTGTTAGTCAAGCTGATAGGTCTGTAATTTTTCAATAGATATTTTTCACCTTTTTTGTGGATAAGAGAGATTACTGCTAGGCGTTGAGAGAAAGACATTTCATTTAACTGGAAAATTTCTTTCAACATATTAAAAAAAAGTGAAGATAGTTGATCCCAAAAACATTGATAGAATTCTGCTGGCAATCCATCAAGCCCGGGAGCTTTATTACTTTTCATACTCATTACTGTATCTTTACATTCATCTAAGGTTGGAAATTTATCACAATTGTCTTTAGCTGTAGTAGAAAGCGTTTTAATATTACTAGTTTCTAAATAATTTTCAATGTCTACGTCGTTTACATTTTTTGTATCGTATAAATTCTCATAGAAATGACACATTTCACCTAAAATTTCGTCATCTGTTGTTAACTTTTCATGTTTTTCATTCTGTAGTTCATAAATTACGTTTTGTGTTTGATGTTTTTTTTCTAGACATAAAAAATATTTCGTGTTCTTTTCACCTTCATTAATCCATTTTGCACGTGATCTTATCTGGGCACCTTTAGACATTTTATCATAAAATTCGTTTAACTGAGTCTCTAAGTTTCTTTTCCTAATCATATCAATTTCATTGTAAGGCAAAGATTCTATATATTCAATTTCTTTTTCTATATTAAATATTTTCTTTTTAAATCTGTTTGATTGTTTAACGGAGAAGATTATAGAGAATTTTTTAACCTCGTCCTTCAAAATTTCCCATTTTTGTATAAATGTTTCATGCGTGTTGGAAATATTTTTTATGATTTCAGAAATTTGCTCTTTGTATTCTTTATTTTCTAAAAGAGACGTGCTAAGCTTCCAATAACCACCCCCCTTTTTGTTATCAAAAATATTTAGATCAAATTGTATCGATTTATGATCGGACATTCTATTGCCGTTAGAATGGGTGCCGGGAATTTTTTGTAATGCTAAATTATTAGTTTTTAAAGATAAGTTTTCACTCATAAATACAAAATCAATCCTACTTCTTGGTGTGTTATTTGCATCGCACCAAGTAAATCCATTGGAGTGTTTATTTTTTTCTTCCCATAGATCTAAACATTTCATTTGCTTAATAATTTCTTTCAAAAGTTTTGAACTCTTATCAGTAGTACTATTCAGCTTACAGTTGAAGTCACCACACAAGATAGTATTTGATATATTATTCGAGTTATTATTAATAAATGTTTTCATTCTTTTAAAAAATTGAATACGGTGTGATTCATTATTAGGGGCATAAATATTTACCAAAGTTAAATCAGTTTCGCCTATTTTTACATTAATCAAGATTTTGCGTCCATCATTAGAACTGTGCCTATTAATAATATCTATATCTAAATCTTTCTTAAATAGAACTGATACACCTTTACTATAAGTAGAGTCTGAAAAACAATGAATAGATTTTCCTCGCCAGTTACAATTGTAATTAAACTCGTTCTTTTGGGTAAAATGAGTCTCTTGGATGAGAGCTATATCTATCTTTGAATCATGTAACCAATTATAGAATTGTTCTATTAATTTATTAGTGATTATAAAGAGAAATATTGAGGCAATATGCATGGTTATTAAACTAGGTCATAGACATTACGTATTATTTAAGAAGATTACCTCGATTCAGCAACGTTGGTAAGCTCTGCAACAAGTATTCCATTTAAAGGAATTTTCCGAAATAATGATAATTATATAGATAGCTAGAAGAAAGCAACATGATCAGTTTGATGTAAAATAATTAAGAAAGTACAGAATTATTACAAAACATAGATTATTTGGAATCTGTATACCATAATTTCATCATGATAAACCGTCAACAAATTTAATTTTGAAATAAATTTAGGAAAGCCGTTCGTAAACTCCTTGTGTAGTTTTATATTTTTAACGTAATTATTAAATATTAATGTATCTTCTTCTTCTTCTTCTTCTTCTTCTTCTTCTTCTTCTTCTTCAGAATACTGAGTAGGGCTCTTCAAAGAGCATTAACACGTATACAAAGAAAGAGTTGTAATAAAATAATTTAATGCGACTGAAAAAAAATGAATGCCACCATAACTTGCTATTGAGGTCGCATCATAACGTAACCTTGTTTATGAATCAAGTCAATTCCTAGCTACTATTATGCAACATCAATAGATCGGGGTCAGTTCATGGAGCATCTTCTCATGATCGAGGTCAGTTCATCGAGGTCAACTGCATTACTGAATGAATTTCGATCGAATTCTTACGCATGAGACAAAATGTGCATTCGTAAATAAACAGGTCGAACTGTATTTAATGTATGTTTGCATCTCTTAAGGTAAATGAATTGAAAAAATTAAAACTGACTGAAATGTTATATAAAAACTAAACCAACGCTTCAAGTTTTTTAATAAGAACTACTTATGCAAGCGGAATATGTGCGCACGTTGACGCATTTGTCGGATGCCTCATATGGACACAATAGTGATCGACCGAAGCCGATCACAAAAAGTCTTCAAAGCGATATTTTTCTACCAAATGAAAATGGTCCGTAATTGCATTTTTTTTAATTGATTTCAGCTTTATCAAAAGAACGCTTTGGAAAACAAAGGCATTCATTACGCTTATTCTTTACCCAAAACTGGTGAGTTTTAATAAACAGCTGATTCAATATGATTATGTTATATTCTTAATTTTAATCAATAGGAATAAAAGATTATATAAAATACGCTATCTTATATTGTCTAAAATGCATGTTTTATAATATAATCCATCAATTTGTAGAGCAAATTTCCTTTGAGAATCGTGTATAAAATGTGTTAAAAAGACATTTTATTGCTATTAACCTTCATTAATATTAACGGTACAGAATGATAACAACATATTTAGAAAATAAGGGTTTCAGTTTTTTAGATTGACAAAGGTCATTGTCTTTGTATCTTTAAATACAACTAATTCTACAAGATTTATTTTAACATTTATTTAAGGTGAATGTAAGAATAACGGGACATAAAACCTTAAACTGCGTACTTGTGACTGTCCTACTGGATTTTACGGTAATAAAATATATGGGATATTTTGTTTATTTTATAGCTGTGTTAGCAAAAAAGAACGAGAGGATATATGCGAAAATGATGCCATGCATGTGGTACATTGATGCAAATTTTACGTTAGATAAATGTTATCACATGTTTAGCTCATTATGCAGTGGATATCACTCATGGGGTTAATTGATGATATTACACTGTGTATTTTTACGTCATGTGACCTCATAGTTATGGTTCTTGATTGACCTAGAATAAAAGTACAAACATTATTTAGTTGAAAAGGGTGGAGTTGTACTTGTGAATCATTTTTTGTCGTTTTATTCATTGTTCATGAAATGATAAAAACAATTTGTTTCGGAAATAAAATGTTAAAGCATCTTTGTTAAATCGTTAAGGAAAATTTTCCATGCGTAATGTTGTGACGTTCTGCAGTAAATATGCCATGCGGCTTACAATTTAGTAATTTTTACAGAAAAACATTAAGATTTAACAAAAGACGTAGTAAACATGTGATAAAAAGAAACTCTCATGATCTGCAAAGGTTAATGATTTATATCAAACTCGTGTTGTGTTTACTATCCCCTCGCCAAGCCTCGGGAATAGAAAGAACACAACTCGCTAGATAGAAATCATATACCCACCCAAATCATGAAAGATCCAATATAAAGTATTAAACTTTCAAAATAAACATTCAATTTCAATCCAAATTCCATTCGGTATCAGAAAATTAATGTGAGAAGATTTGTTTAAGAAAAATGTCATTTGCATCTCAAAAATTAATAAAACCTAAAAAGTGTAATTCAACGTAATTATTCATAAAAGATTACAGCATACCGTTAGATAGTAGGACAAACGTTGTAGGCCTCGGGATCATAAAGCAATTTCAGACTTCAGTCAAAATTTCAACCAGTCACAAAATAATGGTTTATCATAAAATTACAATGGAAATTTATAATTGAAAACATTATATCAAGACACTTTCAATAGCATTTCAATTTTGTCAGTATTTTTAATCAAGAGATATCAAGACAGTTTACAATTTTTCACTTAAGTCACTTAAGTTTGTTCATGATTCTGGGACCTGGATTTGGAGAACTTACGTATTGATAAGCTTTGTTTAAATATTAAAAAATTATCAAAATTGAAGCTAAAATGTAATGAATTCTTTGTTACTTAATAAGAGATTTAAAAATACAACATCTATGTCTAGATTAAAGGAATTCAATGTATAATGACGGGATGTTGAACAATGAGAATTATTTTACACAAGTTCAATATGTATTGCTAGATAACAATGAAATTGAAATAAACTAAATTCACATGACTGACTACATATAAGAAGCCGATTATTTCGAGGTTGATTTTTTTAAAAGAGTTATGTCCTCTAGATGAAATTTGTTTTAGATTCGTCAAGTTATCTGCGGTTTATGATTCATTTTATTTTACATTTTAATAACGAGAAAGTTTCTGCATGTATTAACCAAAAGAGTTTTACGGATTTAAATTCCTTTTTACAATATCTTGCTAAAACATACCTTGCCAATAGACTTCAGTGTGAATTTAAGGTGTGATTAATTAAACCATAATCAAAATTACGGTGGAGTATTTTTTTTGATAACACCTACAAAATGATATCATGATTAAGAATATAGGGCCATTCATTTATTAGAAACAAAATGTTGATGTTATATATTGAATACCTTAATTTGGTGACCATCCAGCTTCTGAAAGTAAATACAATGACACCTGATATTTCTGTTGCATTTACAGGAGCTGACTGTGACAGCCGCTGTAATATTTACTGTTTCAATGGCGCGGCATTGGACGAGTCCACCTGCACGTGCCAGTGTAATGAACACCAGACGGGACGTTATTGTAAGTGTGAAACAGGATATACCGGGATAGACTGCACAGAAAAAAAGACTGAATGATTACCAATGTCTGAATAAAATTTGAATGTAAACTTTTGCTCTTTTTTTGGCTTCAATTGTCTATGATATTGATCTTCAGTCTTGTGAAGTAGCTTTTGTTTTGGAGCAGAAACAAATCAAAATATAAAAAAAAACCTCGCATAACACGTTTAACAAATTTATGCTAAATATTGCATAATGGAATAAAGATGAGAATACCAGGCTGAAGCTAGCAGCCACAAACAGCAGCCACTAAGCCCGTAGAAGCTAGCAGCCAATAAGGAAATTCATCAAAGTACTGAGAGTACTCGAACAGAAAATTATATTTTACTTAATTATCGACATTTTTTAATTAATATAAAACTTATTAATGCTAAATAATTTGTACGAGCATTGACGACTTCCGAAGCAGTAAAGCTCGCCTGGATAAGAGTTATAAATGCGTCTTTGTTGAATAGAAATGAAGTACGTCTTTACGGGTCATAAGTTATGAAAATTATGTTATCATAAGTGCAGTCTTATTGATACAAATAGAAAATCTATATGCATCGTATAAAGTGATATGCAAACGTATTATGATATAAAAGACACAATAAATTAAAGTAAATTAAAGGGCATAAAACGATACAAAACATTAAAAACCCAAAGCCAATTCAGTTATTCAGTGTGACAAGACAATTTGTTTACATCGAAGTTGAACATGTGCGTGTTTAAAAATTTATCCTCGGGCCTTTTCACTCCCCCGGATACAACACCAATCGAAAGCTAAAAAGAACTAGTATTATTACGAATATGAGACATTAGAACACCGAGCATTGTGATTTTATTCTCATAAAAAAATTATCATATGTCGTAGTCAAAAACAGCTAAAATCATCAGGTGAAATTGGAATTATTTTGTCTCAGCCATGTTTTGACGTGAACCTTCGAAGAATACAACAAGGACAAGGAAAAGGGTCGGTTGAGTTAGCTCACCGGAACTTTGTCATATTTTAGCATTTCACAATGATATAGGGGTAAAAGGTGGGCCATTATCTTTTTTATCTTTGAGGTGTGCATCAAACGGATACCAGGGCAGTGAAGGAGACGTATTATTTCCGGGTCTCAAATTTGGGCTGTAGGGTAACTACCAAGTGGCTCCCAGGGGTTCTGGCTCATTTCAAGGGTTTGTATCTCACTTGAAATTAATCACAAGAACTTGCAAACATTAGAATTAGGTAGAAGGCCTCAAGAAGTATTCATATTAAGCCCTAAAGGGTACCTATGACCCCTACAAGGGTTTAGTTAGCTCACTCGAAGTTTGTCATATTTTAGCATTTCACAATGATATAGGGGTAAAAGGCGGGCCATTCTATCTTTTATCTTTGAAGTCTGCATCAAACGGATACCAGGGTAGTGTTGGGGACCTATGGGGCTATTTTTTCCCGGTCTCCAATTTGGGCTGTAGGGATATCACCAAGTGTCTCCCAGGGGTTCTGGCTCATACATGTATTAGGGGGTTTTATCTCACGTGAGATTGACCACAAGAACTTGCAAACAGTAGGATTAGGTAGTAGGCCTCAAGAGGTATCATAATAAGCCTAAAAGGGCACCTATGACCCTGATAAAGGTTTAGTTAGCTCACCCGAACTTTGTCATATTATAGCATTTCACAATATATAGGGGTAAAAAGCGGGCCATTATTAGAGGGTCCCCTACACTGCCCTGGTATCCGTTTGATGCACACTTCAAAGATAAAAGAGATAATGCCCGCTTTTTACCCGTATATCATTGTGAAATGCTAAAGTTGTGGTCAATCTCAAGTGGGATATAAACCCCTAAAATGGGCCAGAACCCATGGGAGCCACTAAGTGGTACCCGTACAGCCCAAATTTGAGACCGGGAAATAATAGCCCCATAGATCCCCTACACTGCCCTGGTATCCGTTTGATGCACACCTCAAAGATAAAAGAGATAATGGCCCGCTTTTCACCCCTATATCATTGTGAAATCTTAAATATCGACAACGTTCGGGTGAGCCAACCCGACCCTTTTCATTGCGATTGTTGTATTCTTCGAAGGTTCACGTCAAAACATGGCTGAGACCAAATAATTCCAATTTCACCTGATGATTTTCGCTGTATTTTGACTGCGATATATGACACTTTTTTATGAGAATAAAATCACAATGCTAGGTATTCTATTGTCTCATATTCGTAATAATTGGATATCTTTTTTTAATTTTCGATTGATGTTGTTCCCGGGGGAGTGAAAAGTCCCAAAGATAATTTTTTAAACACTCACATGTTCAACTTCGATGTAATCAAAATATCTTGCCACACTGGATTGGCTTGGGATATTTATTGTATTTATCGTTTTATGCCTTTTAATTTACTTTAATTTATCTTGTCTTCTATATCATAATACGTTTTATACGATGCATATAGTTTTTCTATTTGTATCAATAAGACTACACTTAGGATAACATTATTTTCATAACTTATGACCCGTAAAGACGTATTACATTTCTATCCAACAACGATGCATTTATAATTCTTATCCAGGCGAGCTTTACTGCTTCGGAAGTCGTCAATGCTCGAACGAATTAGGTCGAATAAGATATATTTTCGGACGAATACCTCATCTGTTTCGAAGAATTAGGTATTTGTTCGGACGAAAAGAGAGAGAGAGAGAGAGAGAGAGAGAGAGATTTAGATTTATTTTTATAGTCATTATGAAAACGCATATATGAAAGTCTTTTCGGCATCTGAGATCATGTGCGGATAAAGAAAATCTTTTGGGGGGATTCTGAATGATAATTTTGTTTGTCGAACATATCTATGCACATATGCATGGATATACCCTTTCTATGCAATGCAGGTTTGTGTATAGTATATGAAACTATAAAATGTGCTCGCTTTATGCCATAACAAATACCGCTAACATCTTTTACTTGTGTTTAAAGTATTGTTATCTTTAATATTCATTCGTTTTAGGAATTCAAAATTTGAAATATTCTTTATTTGGAACTGATCATTAAAGAATTCTCAGTGTTTACAATTGTTCATGGATCTGCCTTAAGCCAGTATTTGGTCAAGACTTTAGTCTTCATTTAAAAGATTGAATGATTGTTATGCATTCGATTAATGCAAACATTATTGACAATGATTAAAGTGTTTATAGGAGTTTTAATGCCTTTGTATTCCTAATTGAAATGTGCAAAAAGTAATATCTCTTTATTTATTTTTTCCTGTATATACATATAAAAGTTTTCAACATAGGACTTTTAAATTGCATTAGACATATTTTGAAGCATTATATTTTATTATATAAATATCAACTCAATAATAACATTTGTCCATAACCGTGACGTTTATCATATACAATATCGCAAACTTTTTTATATTACTTTCCTTTAATAAAAGTGTGATTTAAAATAAAAGCAAATTATAAAAATTCTTCTGAATACATGATTTAGATACATTTTAGTAAGTTCAATTGTTTTATAGAAAGTGAGAAAAAACTAAAAAAAACTGTAAATTTATTGTCATTTCTAAAGCATTGACAACTAGATAAAAAGCAAGACATATCAGTGGCATTCGTTCACAATCATATAACGGTTTACACATCTGTGTACATTCGTATTTTTCATAATAGCGTTTGACGTGGAAGTATAATTAGAACAAACTTGGCATATCAGATATAGAACTGAAGTTGGCATCGACCACCTGTTAGTAAAGTACAATCTTTTGATATAAACATGATCTTCATGTGCATTTATAATACCTTGCGTTATAGGTTTAAAGCGGAAAGTCAATCATTTTTAACGTTTAAAATGCAGTGTCGGTCAATTTTGTAAAATTTGAAAAATCAAGACTTTGTTTTTAGTAAATTCATCTATTTGGATATCTGAACTAATTAATGTACTACTGTTATTGTTTTGATATTTATGCAAACAGAATGTTTGTATTTAAGCTACGTACAAACAATTGTGGCTCATCAAATCCAATTATTTGTTTAATGTCAAGCTGCAATATTTACAGAAATAAATGGGAGTGTGGGGATACTTAAATTGAGAGTTTCCCATTCGCATTTTGATATTAATCAAGTATTGATTATACGTTTAAACACGATAACTGAAATCTCTTGAACCCTTTTAATATTGGGGACATATTACTCAATAAACACATTTGATATCGGTCTGTACCAGTCTCCTTGTCCCACAAAAGACTGAAAGAGCAAACAATTCTTCCTCATCGTCCATATAATTTAATTAGAAACTTCCGGATTGTGACTATTCCATGAGTTACTAGTTGTATGATGTACATTAAGACCATTTATAATGACACTTGAGAGGCCGACTGGAGTTAGCTTTGCAAATTATATAACAAAACAGCAATGCATGCACGATTTAAATGTTTTCCTCATTATATGCTTGTTTTTAAACGCCATTAATTTGCAGGCCCATAAAGGCAGCAAGACATAACACTATGTTTGAAAAACATAAGGATTTTATAGAACTTCAACTTTTCATGGTTTTAATTGTGCTTTTGCTGTACTATGCTGGCTGGTGCTAAGCTATGACAATTGATGCACATGTGTTGAAAGTTCACATGAATATTTCTATGGGAGACAATATTCAATGAATCAGGTTGTACAGAGCTTTCCATGTGGTTAAATTATTCAGTTTATCATCATGATATTTCCTGGGGAATAAGATTCAAAACACAATTACTACATGTAAACATATTTATTGATGAAATCTAGTTCATCAAAGATAAAACAAATATATGCTAGTTTTTCATTTCATTGCAGTCATTATGAAAATATACAGATTCCCATGAATGTTTATATTTTCCAAAACAATTGGAGCAGTTCCTGTAACGTCATATTTCTATTTGTTATATTGAATTAAAGGTGATGCTACCTGCTTAAAAAAATAGCAACTCGCATATATTATAGTTAAAATTAACAAATCTTAATTATGAAACAATCGGATAGGAATCGCACAGCCGGAGAGACCAAAAAGCAGGAACATGTCAAAGGAAGACCAAGACCTTCAAATGCTGCTTATATAGAAATTAGTGGAAAATGATCGTAAGAAGAAGTTAGAAGTTAGGCTGCAATTGTAGAAGAACAATAGTCGGAAACCCACTGAAACGCATACATTTACGTACATTTAGTCAGCATGTTAAACCTTTCTTGTTTTCATAAATATTCATTATTCCTAATTCACCGATGAAATAAGGAAAGAGTAGATTCTTAAGTTTTTGAAAATGTGAAATCGACGATTGATATATTAAAAATATTGTATGAACATAATTGACAAGAGCGGCGTTTTACTTGCTTAAACAAATATTAAGGTTTAACAAGTTATTTGTTTGAATTCTGATGTATTTAATATTGGTCTTCATTGGATTTCTAGAAGAGAGGAAATTTTCTTTTAAGTAGGCACTTTCATGTCAGTAAGCATTGACGTGAGTTTAATGTTGCCATCCATACATTAAGCAGTCAAAGCTCAAACTTTATATCAGTTTTTGTTTGATTAGAATGGAAATAAAACTTTGCTAGGGTAACGGGAATATATAAAGCTCATTTCTATAAAACTGGAGCATTTCTGCCTTTGAGGCTGTATTTTTTTTTTGGAAGGGGGGGGGGGGGCTGGTGTTGAATGAAAGCATGTCTACTAAAATGTAAGAGGAACAAAGCACATATTGGCTACTTATTTCTTCTTAAAATTCAACAACAGCATTATGTCATTATTGATTAGGGAATATTTATATTTTGACTTAAAAATATCTCCATCCATCGGAGGATACGTTTGACATTCTTACAAAAGCTCAGAAATACTCACGTAAACTGTAAAAAAAAAAACTTGTAGATGATAAGTTTGTTGTTATTAACAAATGGTTACCTTCTGTAGTGTTAGTCTTGGTTAACCAATTTTTATTTTCTCAATGGCACTTAAAATATAAAATGCTTTACGCTTTTTGGGAGTTGATCTTAATCAACTCTCCTATGCAGTTACTCTGAGAAACCGAAAGTGAAACAGTGTTTCGACCAAAGCACAAATCATCGCCGCTGACAAGAACAGTTCTTGAGAATAATTGATAAATTCGAAATAATGTATGCTAAAGCATTGTTTTTCAAGGAAACATATTTTAAATACCTTGAAAATAGTCAGATTTTAAATGGAACGAACAATTTAGATATTTGTTGTAGTTGTATGTTTTCTTACTCCAGAGTTCAATATAGTCTCGTTCAACTCGACGCTCGGCTATCTCCGTAAATCTCCGACAAGCAAAGAGTCTCTCTTGCTTTTCGGGGATTAACGGCAATAGCCGAGCGTTTGGTTGAACGAGACGAGAGTTCAATATTGCTTGTATCCATAAATGTTTCATAAATATTTCTATCACTGATAAATAGTTTGATTAAACTAATTCGATCTTTAAATATTACTTATCATGATTCATATTGAGTTTTATCAACATTCTTGTGTCGAAAAAGTCCAAAAATTCATATTATAAAAATGTGCGTAATTCAAATACAGATTAAAACTGTACTTGTCATTCAAAATAACAAATCATTGATTTTAAAATAAATAAACATCGATAAAATCAACTCCCGTCAGTTCGTCGGTACTTTGATTATTGTTTCCGTGTTTCCATAAATTATGTTTGATGGTATTTCTTGCTTCAAAAATCGGAAGATTTTAAGTTACAACCATTGATAATTTACCAACCAAGTGAGGACATTTTTCGGATTATGAACATCATTTACGAATCTACTTGCACCGTTAACATCATGGCACTTACCCATCTAATAAAGAAAAGTGAGTTTCAGTTGTTTACATTAAAGCAGATTGACAGCATTTACTTGGACATGGATTCACAAATATGCATTGTTTCCTTTTATCTCCGACTTTTGCCATATTAGATGTCAATTTCTATTGTTCTGCTCATCGTAACACACCCCGTATATAAGGCCCAAAAAACTATTAATGCTTTAACGCATTCATGTATTTCATTCACTCGAACACGTAACACTGGAGGCAAAATTTTAAAAAAGCGCATTGAACAAAAATAATATGACAATCACTGCACTGGTAAGGAATGAAAGACGACACAAACCAGACCAAAATCCAGATACACATATTTCAAAAACCCTCGATCAATGAAGAACGTTCTCATGTGTGTTACTGTTAGAATATTGCACACGCGCTAACAACGCACTGTAGCAGATCGTGCAGTGACAGAATGGAGCTTAGAAAACAAATTGCTTTGTTAAGAATCTGATACATGTAAAAGCAATGGTACGCTGTTTGTACATTCTTGGATAAAGTATCATTATCTACTTTTTTGATTTAGTGCAGCCGTGGTCTATAATAAAATGAAGACGTTATGCACTCAGTATGAATTACACACCTGTTTTATGTGCATGCGAAGTAAGACAACACTGTCTGTGCAAGTTATTGCGGATATGTTGGAAATTCTGAAAATAAACCATTTTTTATTGAATGTAGTTTTCTTTATTCAGTTTTACAGCCATATTACTACAGTGTGTAGTTTTATCTTTTAAAAGTCTGTTTGATTAAAAAGCAACCGACCGTAACTGTCTCGGCCTGTATGTATACCTCAATGACATTTGAGGAGTGATCGAAACTAGTATGCCGGCCAAATACATTTAATGAATTCATGTCAAATTTAAGCATCGAATGCATATTTTTGGATATCGTCGGTCCTATAACACTTCCGGTCGTGTTTACAAACTGAGCGTGGTATAATACTTTGTATGCACAAGCTGATGTGTTATTATAAACTCTGATTTTCACTTGTGATGTTGTACTTTAATCGTATTCAACGTTTGTAACGGCATTTAAATAATGAAAAATAGCTAACGTTACCTAATTTGAAGCCATGAAACGTTTGTAACATCATTTAAATAATGAAACATTAGCTAACCTTACCTAATTTGAAGCCATGAAATACTGTTTTGCCCACTAAGATATGCAATCAAAGAAAAAAAAACAGCCTTAAGTGCATTGGCAATTCTCATTGTAGGAAAACAATTGACGAATTCAATACTTTTATGATATTACCATGGAAACCATAAAAGATTATTAAAATAGTTTTTTAAAACTTTTTTAATATTATTTTTGGAACCAAATTTGTTAACCATTTAAAAAACCATGCTCACAATTCTGTTAAAATATTGATTTTACGATTGTAGTACTAGTGCTAACAATGTTTCAGTAAGGCATTTCTAATAGGCAACAAAAATTTATTCATTGAATTATAAGCGAGTTTGAGATCTTTCAATTCTTTACTATGTATACAAAGTTTTTGTTCATGTTGAAGTGAACATTCCAGTTTTAGACCTAAAATAAATGTATTAGAAACTGTTTATTTTGCTTAATTTTTTTGGTTATGAAAAACAGATCTGCTATGGAAATTAGAGTTCCATAAAAAAATCACACATTTGTTTTTTCTTACTTTTTGAAAATTCCATAGCAACGGATTTTTTTTTTCTTTTTAGCAAAATTCAATTTTATTTCAAGCTGCACTAAGGTTGAGGATATACTTGATTTTTTTTCTCAACAATTGATGCAAAATTCTAAAATTTAATAGTTGATTATCACCTTGTCAAAATGCCTAAAATATTAGAATTCTCTATATTTACTAAAGCAATGGTTCTACAATTTTATTTTCAAATTTGTTATTACACAACATAATGGTTGGTACAAAAATGCTCAAGATTTGCATTCAAATTTCAAATAAGATGTAAAAATCATATTTTGAAATTTCTGTTTTATTAAAATGTAAAATATGCGTTTCTTCATAAATGTATATATTTTTCTTGAAAAATTACAATTTATGATATGAAATATTTAACGCTGGAACCCCCAAGTTATTGCCATTACTCACAGTATGTTTTTTCTCGAAATATCCTGCCATATTGTTTTTTATTTCAATTTTAAAGAATTTTCAAATAAAGAATGAAGAAAAAATTGGACACAGTATATGATATACAAAAATGAACAAAATGTTAAACTTCTTATTAAGCATAGTATCATTTTGATGTGTAAAGTGTAAACTCTCACGCTTGCGCGGAATATCACCCAGCAAAAACATATTTGAGAGCAGTAAATAGATTATTCAGCATATATTTAAGTCTTCATAAAAAGTCATTATTTAAACAGTTGTAGAATTTTACTATGTAATGCATATGTTAAAAAACAACACGTTACAAATAGCCAAAATTAATACAATTCAAAATTTCAATACCAGGTATACTATTTCATCGGTGGTCCTGAACATAATTAAAACCTAAAATATCAATTAATCATTTACATTATTTACACTTTCCTGTAATGTTAAAAGCAATTCTGTTGGTTCCTAAAGCTGACCTAACGTTGAAAATGATTGCACATTAAAATTACCCAATCATTTTAATGGTTTTCAATCGCGATTGTGTTTCATTTGCTTATTTCTGTGTTACATGTATATGAGCAAAAAGACATTCCGCAAACTGCGTCTTCACTAAAACACTGCGCTTATTCACTTTATTAAAGGTTTTTAGTGAAAACAAGTTTTGGAACTTGAAATACTGGTATAACGATTTAGGAATGAACAGTTATTTCATGAGCCTCAAAATGAATGGACCTTATTGTATCCTTTGGTCGTGCCTTCTATATGCAGTGTGTTCTATTGGTATGACCAATGGTTGTCCTGCTCGCTGTTATTGCAATATGGAAAAGTGCAAAACTGTGAGTTGCTGGGGAGAAAGCCTGAAAAATGTTCCGACAGGATTACCAAATGATACATGCAGTCTGTAAGTTGTTGCCATATTTTCTGTATACTTATGCTACTTGTAGCACTAATGACGATTATATTAACAAATAAAGTGATTCACGTAACAATTTTAAAATTACAAATCAGTAACTAAAACATAATGTCTCTGTAGATTTCTAGAACTGACTTTTACCTCTTTATCATTCATTTTATCAGATTTACATCAAACGAGTATGATTCCTTATTTTCTTACGGAAACTTTTAGTTGATTCAAAGCTCTATAGAAACAGCCAGACTAAACCTACACGCCCCGTTTATCGATTAGTCGAAACCTACAGCAAACTACAAACAATTTACGGAATGCACGAAATATTCATGATTATGTCAGACTAAAATTCTCATAGAAGACTGATTCTTTAAGCTAACATATTGATGTACTTAAGCATAAACAGTAATGTTGTGTGTTATACTTACTTTAATATTTTTCTAATTTGCTAAAGATATAAAATGTAAATATAAACAATAAAATTACAAGAAGAATTATTTAAAGTTATATTGAAAAAATGCTTTTTTTGGTAATCCATGTGGGTTATAAAGGTAGAGATAATTGCAAAAAAAAATGTACATAACCCGCTAACGCGGTTTATTTATTAGTCCCCTCACGGTTTCACCGGAGGGGACTATAGCATTCCTCTGCGTCCGTCAGTTCGTCTGTCCGTCTGTCCGTCCGTCCGTCTGTCTGGCCCACTGTAGTTTTCCAATCTTGTTTTCTTTATGCGTTCGAGGAATAACATTAAATTTGCTATATAGCTTCAAAATGTCAAACTACAGATCAAGTTTAAACTTTTGTAGCGTCTGGTTGACATATTTCCGAGAATTATTTTGTTTATTCAAATTTTATAATGTTCGGGTTCGGTGTGGATTGAATAAACGAGGAAAATATGTAGTCAGTAATAATATTGTGCATTACTTGTACCATTCCGTTTATTGTCTCTAACAAACAAATAAGTTCTGTAAAATAGTGTCAAGCATTTTGTTGTAAATTTCATCAACAGGGTTTTTTGTACATCGGGTTCATTATCAGGTTGGTCTGTTGATTCGGGGTACAGAAGACGGTAAGAAATGGTACTCTGCATAACAGTGCATTGTTTTCACAGATTTCTACCAGCAAATACTTAATGGAAAATTACAGGAGAAAAAAAAGAGTATTATTTTACCTATCTCTTTCTTAATTTCTATATCAACTATGTAGTTTGAACTTCCTCTGTTCTTTTGTCTCTGTTTAAAGCATAACATCCCGCTTATAATAGTAAACTGTTTTGAAATAGATATATGCTTCGAAGCTTTCATAAAATAATACAAATCGGTCGGGAGTGTGTACTGCTTATGCAATACCTTCAGAATGCATTTTTTTTCTGCAATGTCGCCACCTTTATATTTTGCATGAATCACAAAAGAAAGCATTTCATTGTTTGAATTATACAAAATTATTCTATTGGTTCTCATGGCAACATTTTTAAAAACAGATGCAGCAGGGCGGTGAATTTTTTTTCTTTTTATTTCATTAATAAGGATGTTGTAAAAAAGCGATCTTTTAAAGAAAAAATAGTTTGCTTCGATATATCGGTCTTAGATTTATTGGCTAAAACTAAATGAAATTCTGTAAATACATGTACCTTATCTTTCATGAGTACAAGTTTAATTTCACGATTCAACCGTTTTGCTTTAAATCGGAAGATTTAAAAATTCCTGATGCTGAATTTTAGTGTCGTTTAGTTTACATGTGTCGAAAAATAAAAGTAAGATTTTGAAATCCGTGAGATGTAGTTCTCGCGACTTTACGTAGATATTAATTCCTCACGTTTAATTAAAAGCTTTTCGTTTAAGCGTTATTCGATTTTATTAGTATAGTGCAAGCTGCAGGAATTCTCCTACACGCATTTGTAGTTAATCGATGTTTCTTTTCATATTAAAACTATAAAACCATTGTTGTTACTTGAACACAGCTCCTCGTAAGTATACTTGACGGCCATTTGAATTTTTGTTATAACTTAGTCTGGATCATAGCGATATCTGCAATGATTTTTTTTCTATAAGACATTTTAATGACGCGAGTATGTAAATTGCGAATTCGCTGGCGCACTTGAGAAATTTCATTTATTAATAAGGTGATAAAAATGGACAACGCGCTATTTAAATCAGATGCAAGCGGGACTGAGAACCAATAATGAAATATCAAGTTAAGGCCACCTTGAAATAGATTTTCAACCCTTACGAACAAATAGCAGGAAAGCAGGTAACATAAAGGAACAGGATGGATGAATAAAGAAGTATATGTCAATTAGACGAAAAATAGGCGATTTGAGTGTCTCAAATTTAATTCAGTAGATATGAACAAAAGACCTAGCAGATAAGAGCTCGGGATCTGCCGTTCACAAGCGTAATACTTTAACCACGTGCACTGAACTATGATTATTTGAAGAAAAAATGATCGACTTCGTAGAAAATCTTGTGAGATTGTGTCGTATTTTTTTTAACCCATGATGAACTTAGCGACCTTAAATACGTGCAAACGTTATCCCCGGGCTAGTATTTTAGATCGTTTATCTCTAGAAGTGCTATCCCTTGGTAGTTGTTTTATACAAGAGGAGGCATAATTAAGTAAAAACTACAGCATTCGCAATCGAGTTCCTTAATCATACTTGTACGTGGCACTCAAATATATAAAATATACATACACTCATAGCTATTACTATTGGCTAGCAAAAATAAGAAGAAATGCTTGCAAATGAAAGCAAACGCATTGAAAAAAAAACAAGTCTTCCAAAAGACGTCTAGTAGGTTGATCTGGTGAGGTGTGAAGGAGTAATGAGAAGAAGAAAATATTTGCGTATCTAATCTAGTAAATAAAAAAGAAAAGGGCCGACCAGTTTATAAACTTTGATGTTTTAATTCTTTGGACGATGCTTATATAGCCAAGAAGCGGATGTTTTCTTATGATATAACACATTGGGTATTCAGCGTTGCTTGATATTCTTGTTTTTTGTCACGTCAGCAACGCATATTACTGTATGATGAAAATTAAGAAATTAATTCATTTATTGACTGAAGGTTGACGTATGGCTCGGTTAAAGAAAAATTAAAACTTACATAAAAATATAAGGCATAAATAGCGGGTAATTTTGTAAAGACAAATTCATTTGATGGTATTTGGGATATAAAAAAAGATGGATTCCTCTGATGTCTGACCATAAACTCCGGGTCATTTATTCCAAGCAGGCAGCACTTTCCTTGGTCTTGTCGACGTGTGCATTCTATAGATTATTAGATTGTGATCAGCAAAATGTTATTGCTGTATTAATAGCAAACCTTAAATCATATTATTTGCTTCTTATTGTCGGTGTATCTAGGATAAAAGATAATCCATATAACTAATGAATTAAACAAGATGTTTTGACTCTGATTAGTAGACTGTTTTGAAACTACCGTTTTCCACAAAAAAATGTATTCTGTTCATAATTAGTTATGCAATTTCACTTTCTTTCTGTCAGGCATTTCCTTAATTGCACACAGCACACAAAATCAGGAAAAAGCCTGCGGCATTTTGAGAATTTTCCTACAGGTGTTATTACATGTAGGTTTGCTTCATCAGAAAAGATATTATTATCAACCAGCGCACGGTTTCTTGAAAACAATAGTAATCTTCAGAAACGTAGAATAATGTTGGAATCCATTGTATTTCATATACACAATAAACATGTATACGGTTCATTTGTCCCAGTTCAGATTTTCTAAAATTCACAGTCAATAAATCTATTATGGACTTTTCTTTTTATAAACAATTTTGAAGGGACTTAAATTATCAATTTCAATAAAATTATTGTAATTTTGTAATTATTTAAGAAATAAAGTACGAGTTTTCGTGAATGTTGCAGAATAACCTCCGAGGTAGAGAAATGTTGTTTTGAAATATAAAAGCCGAGGCGTTAGCCGAGGCTTTTATATTTCAAACAACATTTCGAGACCGAGGAGGTTATCCTGCAACAGTCACGATAACAAGAACTTTATTTCTATTCTACTAACAGCCCAGTATTTCTACAGATCGTTTCTCCTATAGAGAGACGATCTAGGTCATTTTGACGGCTGTTCCGTGTACCCCAATGGTTTTGTTAGTAATGTTTATAGATTAAAGGAATCACAGACAGAATTTTTCTTTGGATTTTTAATTCTTCTTACTTATTTATAAAATATCTTTAAATCATGTTCCTAATATTTTAAGGGCAATGTAATACGATTATTCCTACTATACGTTATATTTTTTATGTAAAAACACGCAGTGAAAATGTGCTAGGGAGGTGCTAGGAACAGCCGCATTGATCTCTTAAAAATAGAAATTTGAGGCAATACACATCGTTTTGACTGGAACTAACACGTGAAATTGACATAGTTTTAAAACTTTTTACGGTTGAAAGTTGTACTTTCATGGTCAGTGCGAGACAAATAGGTATTTCTGATTTGATAATTTACTGATGACGTTCGTGGTATATTGGAGAATAATGTCCGCGGCATCTCTTTGATCTCGGCAATAACTGTAGTAGAATGTTCTTTAATTGTTTTGATTTTGAGGGAATTATTGCTTTGCTTAGCTCTGAATAAGAGCTGGGATTTTCTAAATAAGGAACGCTGAATTAAGTCTTATATAAGCCATGATTATTTAACCTGAATAAGGCTGCGACTTTTAACTTAAATTTTCTTAGCCAAAATAAGGCTTCATTTATTTTACATCTTTCATTTGATTCTGTGCTGATGTATTTTATCATTTAATAGACTTCCAATAAACTCATATTCCATAACTTGTTTTCCTTCAAACAAAACCCCGTAACAAATCTCTTGACTCAAAAATTAGATAGGACCTTACTATATTTCAATAACGTTGATGAACAATTGAAATTTTTTATCCGTCAGTTTAGTCTTATAGATGAGTTCTTAAGGACATATACGGTAAGAAGTTGAAAACTGAATTTTTCTCTATAAACTGCGCAATGCGCCGAAGATAAAAAAAATATAGTTGAAATGATTGTGCTTTCTTATAAATGTTAATTTTTGGCATATATATATATATATATATCTATATATATATCTATCTATATATATATATATATATATATATATATATATATATATATATATATATATATATATATATATATATATATATATATATATATATATATATATATATATATATATATATATATATATATACGTGTGTGTGTGTGTGTGTGTGTGTGTGTGTGTGTGTGTGTGTGTGTGTGTGTGTGTGTGTGTGTGTGTGTGTGTGTGTGTGTGTGTGTGTGTGTGTGTGTGTGTGTGTGTGTGTGTGTGTGTGTGTGTGTGTGTGTGTGTGTGTGTGTGTGTGTGTGTGTGTGTGAGTGTGTGTGTGTGTGAGTGTGTGTGTGTGGGCTGTGAGATCTAGTCAGGGACATAACTCTACACTTGGAAAGGGATCTTATTTCTATGTGTCTGACAATGTGTCATTTCCAAGTGTATATTATAGATGTATATAACTTATTTTCATTTCCAATCACTCACTGTGACGGAAAACGTGATTGTTAGTTTTATTTTCTCATTTGAAATTTTTGTTTTCAAACTTCTTTTATCAATCCCATACAATATAGGTGCAACTATAAATGTCCTGTGCTGATTTCAATAATCATCCATCATCACACCCTCACCTTCACCTTCCTGGTTTTCTATATAATGCAGTTCATAATCTTCATATTTGAAAAGAGACTGGTGTATTGGAATGTTTTTAATGGCTTTAGAACATATAGTTTAGATAATTTAGTAATGATGGTGTAGTTTGTAAAAGATAATTTTTTCACTGGTATATGCACTACACAATACATTCAAAGCATCGTTTTCATATATAAAAAAACCGGTTTGAAATCAAACGAATGTAGACAAAGTTTAACATTACGACCATTTTTGAGGGTTTTTCTTTATAATCCAAAAATTATAAAAAAAAACTTTTGTTGTTTTAATAATCATTGAGACTTAATTCATTTAGGATAATACAAAATAAATATATTTTTTAAAATGTGATATGAATGTTCAGTGAAAACTGTCTTGTAACCTAAATGTTGCAACGTTTTTTTACCGGTTGTGCTATGCCAAAAATGGCCGACGTTTAGCTCGTAATTTACGGTGTCTTGAGGTTTAAAGACACGTTCTGACTAATGCACATGTTTTGGTGAGACCCAAGAAATTTGTTACATGCTTCCATACCTTCGTATTGAGTTGAGATACGTAAACAAAGACGAAAAAATTTATAAATGACGTCACAGTGCTCTTGCTCTATGTTCCCTGCGATAAACTAGATAGAGGTGGATCAAACATCTGTAGTGCGTGTACTACACATATGTAGCATTTTAATATAGACTGCGATACCAGTCTCAGGAATCTAATTAAAATTATACGTTCTGAATCCGCTACCGCTTCTCAAAATGTAGTGGATTCAGATCGTCTAATATATATATAATATATATATATATATATATATATATATATATATATATATATATATATATATATATATATATATATATATATATATATATATATATATATATATATATATATATAACACATATAGTGGCATTCAGGAGAGACAAAAAAGGTATGTGTAGTTCTTGCTAGCTGGGCTCGCCACAACGGTGCACCGTAAAACATATTATGAATAAAAAAAATTGAACCATTTTATTATGTAGCGTTGCTTTTGGGTGTCTGAATTGCAAAAAAAATATAAACACGAAAAATTAACTTTAACTAGACTATGAAACAAATCCTGATGAAATGGCAAATATATTAGAAATGTATATAAATGCTTTTATTGAAAAATCATACATTAATTCAAAAAGTGAAACATTATTACTTATTATGATAAGTAATAAGACATACTGACATTTTTCATAACTAATACATTGATTAATAATTAAATAACAAAGCAAATTAAGTTTACTAAATATCATTCATTTACAATCATTTAAAGGTTAACACATCTTGTACATTCCTATTCATGTAGCATGATGGCGTATGACGTGGGAGATCTAGAATAATCATGAGCAGATACAAAATTTAAGGTTGAATCGATCAGCTTCGTTTTGTGACGTACAAGTACATTTTTTTTAAATAAACAATGAAATAAACAACAAATATATCTATGTCTTCCTCCACGAACGACCTTTATGTGTATTTATAACATCAAAGCGTTATAGGTTTAAACCAGAAAGTCAATTAACCTTGAAAATACAGTGTCAGTAGAACTTGCAATTTAAATGAATATGAATGCTCTTTCATATCTATGGATATCAGAATGTAACCAATATTACTTTCAAACCATTGTGCTATTGTTATTGTTGTAAGAATATTGCTAACAGTGTGAGTGTATCTAAGCTACAAACAAACAATTATAGTTGTTCATTTAAAACGGGTCATTTGTTTGATGTCAAGCAGCAATATTCAAAATAAAAAAAAAAAGAAATGGGAGTGTGTAAATACTTACTCTGAGAGTTTTCCAATAGTATTTAGATGTTAAAAAAGTATTAATTATACGTTAAATCATTATAACTGATTTATCTTTTGAACCCTTTTAATTATGATGACATATCATTTTATAGACACATTTGATCTTTGTGAGTACCAGTATCTGTATCGCACAAAAGACTCAAAGAACACACAACTCTTCCTCATCGTCTATAGAATTTAATTGGAAACTTCCAGTTCGTGACAATTCCAAAAGTGACTAGTTGTACAATGTATATATAAACCACTTAGAATGACACTTGAGATACCGACTGAAGTTAGCTTTGCAAATTATATAACAAAGAAGCATTGAATGCACGAATTGATGTTTTTCCTCATGAAATGCTAGATTTTTTACCTCCATAAATATGCAGGTGTGTACAGGCAGCATGAACAAATATATAACACTATGTTTAAAAAATAGGATAGTACAGGAATCAAACTTTCTATGGTCTGAATTAAACTTTTGCTGTATTAGGTTAGCTGTTGCTAAGTTATAAAAATTGTTGCACATGCGTTAGAAGTTTACATAAATTATTCAATGGGACACACTATTCAATGAAACAAGTTGTACAGAATAGGCCGTGCCGTTAAAATATTCAATTTTTCATCATGAGATTTCGTGGAAAAATTAGATTCAGAACATAATCACTAAATACAATCATTGATGAATTCAAGTTTATCAGAGATTTGCTAAATATATGCTAATTTTGGCATTGTCTGCAGATATTAATATGAAAAATATACCAAAAAAATATATCCAATAAATTGTTGTAATTTTTGTGTTTGTCCTTTGTTTGATCTCGTTTACTTCTCCAATTTGTAACATCTAATATAAGTAAGACATTGGACAACATTCATTTAAACGTATTGTGTTTAAATACATGTTCTTTATCAATCTCACATAAAATCACTGATAAACAGGTTTTTTTTCACCAACATGATAAGTTGAAAGATACCTACAGTTGCCATTAGGTATTGAAAATACTTAATTTTAAAAATGCCCAGCTAGTGTAATGAGAGAATGCATTGGTAAGATCAAAACATTTTCGAACTCAGTTTATGTTCTAAAACAATGTATTTACACCCTGTTAATACAATTATTGTGTCATTGTTTTTTATGGGGAATGCATCAGCCCAGTACCTTTGTTTTTAAGCATGCATTATTTTTAATTCCTCGTTTTTAAACTGAGAACAAAATTTAAAAAAAATTCACGATAAGTGTCGTGAATGTATTGGGCCTAAGAATTCTGAGTAAGTTCAGATAGAGACAACACTCAATCAAGATTAAGTTAACAACAGAAACATAAAAGCATTTATTTTCTTTCAAAAAATGTGCATCTAATTATCGAGAAAAATATTTAAACAATTAGTATGTTGTCAGGGTGTAGAAACCATATCGGATTTTTAAAAGAACCAATGGCTCTTGTAATGTTCGGGATCGTTCTTTTTAAATGCAAAAACATCAGAAGAGATTGGAAAAGTAATTAACCAAACAGTTTTTTTTTGTGTCTGTCAAATAAAAAAACTAATTGGTCCAATATTAAAGCAATGCATCATAAATTGTCTATGTTTCATAAGGTTTAAATACATAAAGCAACTCGTTGAGTTAAATGGTTCGAAATATCAATTTCAATATTAACAATGCTTAACTTTAGTATTTTCAAAAGCCTGTTTAAACTTAATGTTAGTTGTCAAGTTATAAGCTGGATAAAGATCTCAGATTTCATTTATATTGCTCTGTTAACAAAGCTTGTTCCGTGTTTTTGTTTGTTATTATAGGTTGTACATTCTTGTAAAAACATTCTTTTTCTTTAGATTGTTCAATTTTTAAAATTATTATCAATGTAATTTAAACAGTTTGTATTGTTTTCACTTTTTAAGCTCTCTATATCGCTTATAACTTAACTACCGACGTTAAAACTTTAGCTGACCAATATGAATATCTAGAATAGGTAAAGCATTGTAAATACTGTAATGTATTAAACTTGGAAAAGTGAACTTTGAAGAAAGTTGTGACCTTTATAGTTTGTCTGCCTGACCTTTATGACACTTGTCTGAGAAGTATGACTATAAAAAGTAGGGACGTAGCCTGATTTTGAAAGTGGAAGTGGGCTTGGGGGTGTGCGCAGTGGGTAGACTTATCCACAATTTTGTCAGCCAAAAAAATTGAATACGGAACATTTATATCTTGACACAAAATTTATTTTCTCCATTCTTACAGAGGATACACTGGACAATCTTACAAAGGGTCAGGTGTACTCAATGTAACTGTAAACATATACGTAAATGATATATATCTTGGTATATCTTGGTTACCAACAAATGGTTACCTTTTGTAGTGTTAATCTCGGTTACCAAATGTTAATTTTTTCAATGGCACATAAAATGTAAAATGGATTATTCTGTTTTATTGTTGGTATTTCCATGCTTCAAAAATCGAAAGGTTTTAAGTTACAACAAATGATAAACAACCAATCAAGTAGGGACATTTATCGGATTGGGAACTTCATCTTCGAATCTACTTGCACCGTCTAAATCATGACAATACGCGGGCATGTTAAGGCTTCCCGATGCGATATGTAGAAAGTCACTTGTCTGTACTTCATACGATATGACGTCATAATTAACTTTGACGTCACGATCTGCATTCCTGTAGATAGTTCTCAGGGAATGTATCTTAACGTTAAAAGTGAATTATATCAAACCAGTATAATACCGCATGTTTCCTTTATATAGATGCTGCAGTTAATTCTAGACGTACAGAAATCATTCATATTAAAAACCAGTATCAAATAATTGGCAGTTTTAAAGCTTCATTTTAAGTAAAAGACTATTTATAAACTAGTGGTTTGGAGACTCTCCCTGCTACGTGAAAACAACTGAAAGAAGAAATTTTAATGCATGTAAAACCAGCTTGGCGCAGGTGAAAGATCAACACAATTTTAGAATATTTTACGTAAAATTGGTAGAGAATATAAGTACCAATGTGAATCGTGCTGCGGAAACCTACGGATTTACCCCAATTTTTTGTAAATCGCTTTTGATTAGTAAAAATGTGCATTATTTTGATGATTTTGTGGAATGTTTCAACAATATCTTCTATAAACGAAATCTCTATTTCTTTCCCAAGCAAGAACTTCAAAGTTTATGACTTAACAAAGGATTTTTCTTAAAAATATGTATGATTTAATGTCATTATTCACCTGCGCCGATGCGTTTTAACTAGATCATTTGCAGTATTAGGATTCGCCTGTCACGTGATTACGAAGTACATATGACGTCACAAAAATGCATCAAATATAATGTTTAACATCGATGTCAATAAATGTAACATAGATTTAAAGAAATACTCCCGGTAAAATTATTTTTGCCATGTATCAAATAATATCGTTTTCCAGCCGTATTTTAGCATCTGGACGCCTTAACAATGCTGCGTAGTCAAATTAAAGAATAAAAAATGATTTTCTCTAGTTCACCTCAAAGCAGGACTGCATTTACTTATTAAGACATTGGTTTCTTATTTTTGGATATTGTGGGTTCTACATGTGTATAATACACCAAGCAGTGTAGACAAATTGAACACTGCGTTAGCGCGGTATGATAATTTGTCTGCACGGCCTGGCATGTTATAGGACCGTCGATATCCAAAAATAGGAATATAATGCTTATATTTACATTCTTGCCATGTTCACAAAATTAATATAAAATGTACCTCAAAATCACCCAATTATCCTGTGGTTAAGTTTAAATTGATTGAATAGCTACTGTAACAGCCAAAACCATGAACTTTGATTTTCACTTGTGACGTTGCACTTTAACAGCATTCAACGTTTGTAACGTCATTATAAAACTCATCAAAATAATTTAAAATTAACTAATCTAACCTTATTTAAGGTCATATATTAAGGTGTTGCCCACTTATATAAGCAAATAAAAACATATAACAGCCTTTGGGGTATCGTCAATTATAGTTTTATAGAAGAAATACTCGAATACTTTTATAATGTTACCATGGAAATCGTTAAAGATTATTTAAATAGGTTTTTTTTAAAAACGGAATTGGGTAACTATTTAATTTTTACAACCCTGAAAAAATGACATCCGTTGCTTTGGTAACAAGGCCAAGCAATACGAAAAATAAAAAAAACTATGGTTGTTTTAATATACTGTTATTCCTAATTTAGTAGACTTTTAGCATTTTTTTCTCATGATACCTGTTAAAATGTACCTCAATTTCATAATATACCACAACAAGATTTGATATGAAACACAAATGTTTTGTTGCTATGGAAATTAAAGTACCATAAAAAACATTCAATTTGTTTTGTTTTGTAAAAAGCCCATAGCAACGGCAATCATTTCAAGTAAAATTTTATTTTTTTAAGTTGCACTTAGGTTAAGAACATACTTGATTTTTTTCTCAACAATTATTATCATCTTATCATAAATATAAAAGATTAATACCCAATCATAAATGCCTTCAATTTTTTCGAATTTTTCTTATTTTTAGCTTGTTACTATAGCAACAGTTCTAAAATTTTACTTTTTATTTCGTATGGCACAAACTTAATGGTGTTTACATTTAAATTTCAAATTAAAGGAAGAAAGGAAATAATTCGAATGCCATTTAGACACCTTTACCTTCGGTTACCATGGCAGCGGGTCCACATAACAACAAATCAATGGTGTTAAGTTTTTGTTTTTACACATCAAATTCTTTTTCAAACTGTAAAGTGTGAAGAAAATCCATGACTATGTGTGGCCATTGAATTTTGATTCAACTAATATCATCATTTCATGTTGTTGAAATTTTTTTTATTGCATTGCCATCTATGGTAATAAATTGTACTAGAACTGAGTCCAAAAGATTATTTTGCATAGTATTATTCTTATCATAGGAAATATCATGCATAACATGCAAAAATCATCACAATTCAGGGTTGATTCGTCGTGAAGAAAAGGATTCATAGAGTATCAAACTGTGGCTTAACATTATTCGCATTCGCAATCACTTTCCCAATAGACTGGATCATTTAAGTAACTGGAAATATTCAAGAGAATGAAAAAATAGAAACTTCTTAGGCTTGTATTATTATGAAGATCCTTTATACGCGCACAGTTTGTAAATTTCCTGAAGTTAATTAAAACCTGAAATGTCAATGAATAGTTTACAATACTGATTCCTTCCAATCCTATTGGCTCCAAAAGCTGATTTCACATTGAAAACGTTTATACATTAAGATTACCCAATCATTTTAATGTTATCATATCGAGATTGTATTTCATTTGATTATATTTTGTAGTTATATGATCACTAGTATATTCGATAATCAAACTGCATCCTCGCTTAAAAAACACTGCCCATATTCACTATGTAAAAGGAAATTAGCGATAACACGTTTTGGAACTTGAAATACTGGTATAACCATTTAGCAAGAAAGAGTTATTTTATGAGCCTTAAAATGAATGGAGCTTATTGTATCATTTGGTCGTTTCTTCTGTATGGGGTGTGTTTTATTGGTATGACTGATGGTTGTCCCGCTCGTTGTTCTTGCGGTGGAGATACGTGTAAATATGTGGCTTGCTACAATCTAGGCCTGGAAAACATTCCGACGGGGATACCCAATGATACATGCAGACTGTAAGTCATTTTCATATTTATTGTATACTTCTACTACATGTAGAACTGATAACGATGATGCTTAACTAATTAAGTGATTTACCTAACAAATATAAAATAACCAATTACCAATAAGTTACTGAAACATAAAACCTCTGTAAATTCATAAAATTGATTTTCACCTCTTTATCATTCATTATTCTAAATGATATACCGCGCAAGCGCGAGAATTAACACTTTATACATTAATAGGATTCAATGCTTAATATGTAGAACCAATTTTTCTGTTAATTTTTGTATATATACTTTGCCCGAATTCTCTCTTAATTGCTTTTTTGACCTATTGTTTAAAATTTGAATTAAAAAACCCAATGCTTGGCTGGATATTTAAGGAAGCGGGCATGGAGGAAAAATCTAAACCGAAATGGATAATATATACCTGTACGTGGCCTTTAGGTAACTTTTTATGTTGCAGCTGACTGGAAATAAAAATAACAAACTTTTTTTTTTAAACCAGTGAGTCGTATTAAGTGCGTCGTATCTCTAGATTTTATTTTTTAAGTAAAATTTGACTTTGATTTTTATCACTGTCCTAAATAAAAATGTCAGATAAAAGACTATTTTGAAAAAATCAATGAAGGAGGGGGGGGTCCCCACAATTCAAACTCGCCGTTTTATGCACGATTTATTTATTAATATAGACGTAGAACAGAATCTGATCATTGTTTACAAATTAATTTCCTAGGGTTTTTTTTTGCATATTATAAACCAAAGTTGTCAGCTCCAAAGTATTTGCTAAATAGCTGACTGCCCTACACTCTCCGCCATGATGTTTAGTCAACCCGTGTTCCTGGGCACCCCGTTCGGAAAGTACTTTCAATCAGAACTAAAATCTAGTTTAAATAAATAGTTTTATAAAAACTAAAATCGCATTTAATTGTTCCATTTTATTTCTTATCTGTTATTGTATTAAAGTATCTAATCCAAGGTATTTGCCCGCTATACATGATAAACCCGTCCTACAATTTTCGTCAATTATGAACCTGCGTTCTTGTTACCCCGTTCTGCAAAGTTCTTTCCCATTCTCTCACCAAAGGTCGAATGGCCTTATTTTATTTATTCAGCATGATGTGTCAATTCTTAACTTTTATAGTTTATTGTCAAAATGTTTTATTTTTTTGGTTTATATTATTATAATTTTAAATAAATTATTCCCATTCATAACCCTGTCCGGTCCATATAACCCATTCTTGATTGATATTGAAATCATTTTTCTTGAAAAATATGAGGACATGTAATTACTTTCCTTTTGGTCTCTTCTTAATAAGTCGCAGCTGTCTTAAATGATCATTTGTGGTAGAATGAAAACTGCCACCTAAGACAGGTGGACTCTTATTCCAAGTTTCAAATCACTGAAGAAAAATCGCTAAAATCTCTGATTTTGTTCATTTTAAACATAGTTTCGACACATTCAAAAAATTAAGTAGTTATAAGTCACATAAAATCATATTATTTAAACATATTTCTGAAAAAAGTCATATTATTTATCTATGTTTTATTAAAGTTTTATTTATTTTCCTCATATATTTTTTTTTAATTTTATTTTGAGTTGTGGAGATGATAATATGTTATATTTACAAATTATTGTCACACAAAATCATGACACAATCTCCAATATTTTAAATGAGGACATGCATTGTTTACCAAGCTCTACAGCCATGGTATTATTTTCTAACTGGGAAGATTTATTTCTACTTTCTATTCACATAATTTTTTTCATAATGCTTGAATTTTTACTCAGAAATGAATAATACTGGCAATAGGGCTTATATAAATGTTGAGCACAAGACTATAAACAACTAAAAACAATGGCCACTGGCCGCGTTAGATAGGCGGCCGCTTAAATGAGTTAATATATAGTGAAACACTAAACGGGTGGAATTGAAACTGGCAGTTCATAGGAAGTGGCCGTTGATTAATGGTGGCCGTATCAGCAGGTGCGACTGTATTAAAATCGTTTTAAGGTGCCTAAATAACTTGAAACAGTTTCTCAACTCAGAGGAAAACGAGCAGATTACAGGATAGCGGGTAGAAAAGAGAAGCAGAATGGATACGTAATGAAGTATTATATAAGTCAAATAGGCGAAAAATAAGCAATTTGATGAAACAAAGTATAAGTGTCTCAAATTTAATTCAGTAGATAAGAACAAAAGACCTATCGGATAAGAACTCGGGATCTGCGGTTCACAAGCACGATACTTTAACCACGTGATAATTTAAAAAAAAAGATCGATATGAACAATTTCATAAAGCAGGTATATGTCAATTTGAGAGTTATTGCAATGTTTGTGCTTATTATAAGTATATATCTATGCAATGGGTATCGTTCCGATTCTCTCAATTTGTCGTTTAACTGTTTTCCACCTGTATCTCAAACGACCGTGTAGTGAACGACTAGCGCGCTAGTGTCCCATCGTCATCAAAAGCAAGATTTTGTTTTGTCTTGCCTAGACGGCCAAGTGGTTAGCGTGGTGGCCGCTCTCTGGAAGGAGAATGGGTTCTAGAGGTCGTGAGTTCAAGCCCCGGCCGGGGCGGAGGTGGAGCTTCAATAAGGTCTCTCTCTCTCTCTCTCTCTCTCTCTCTCTCTCTCTCTCTCTCTCTCTCTCTCTCTCTCTGTAATTGAAATTGATATGTTTAAAAAAGAACTCGTAGCATTCTCAGCTAACTTGATAAACAGTTTCTAGAGGAGAATTGTTTTCTTTTCTCATATTTCAAAGTACGTTATGAGTGTCGATACTAAAAAATGTTGATCTTCCTTCGCAACGAATTTTTTTTTTTTCAAAGTGGAAAACTTAGTCCAAAAATTTAGCGCACTTAAAAAAAAATTTTTGTTGCCACAGACCATAAACTCTTGGTCATTTATTCTTAGGATTTGAAAGTTTATTTCAGGTAGCAACCAACAGTTTCGGATAAAGTACCCGGATAAAGAAGCCGTCAATATTTTTTTGTAAAATTGAGAATTGCTGTACCTGAAGGGTTATGCGTGTTGCTTAAATTCATGAAATGAGTTTTAATGATTATCATTAGTTAGAGAGATGTCTTTTGTTGAATTGGTATGCAATATGTAGGCCCTTAAGGAGATGAGAATCAGAAGTAAAATGCGAAACTTGCGGCTATGACTGTTGTGTTGACGTTACACAGTGAAATTTGCAAGTTACATACGGGGGATAAAATAACACGAAGAGTACGTGAACTATACAGCGGTAAGTTTCTAACTTGTGATGGTGAAACATGCACTCAGTACGAAATGTTAATCCTTTACAGGGAATTAGCTTGGGGAGGTCTAAAAAGCTAAACAAAATCACGAAAAAAGGGCGAAATATGAAAGCCAGTATCTATCAATCTCAGAAAAAAACAGTATGTAGAACATTTTACAGGTTTTGACTAGTAATTTTCTTCAGAAATTGGTGATTAGCTTGATAAAGAGTATATTAAATGTATTTGTGATGAATGGGAACTGATTAAGTAAACCTATTGAACTATCATTTTCAAAAATGAAAGAAAAATGAAAGAAAAAATTATTCTTTTCATTATTTACTGAGCAATTGCACTTTCTTTGTGTTAGGCATTTAATTCATTGTTTGCAGTGTTTTTTGTTCACAGCACACAACATCAGGAGAAAGTTTGCGGTATAATGCATTTTTTCTTCCTACAGGTATAATTAGGTTAACTTTGCTTCCTCAGAAAAGATTTTATCAACCAGCGCATGATTTGAAAAGTTTTGAAAACAATAGTAATCTTTAAAAACGTAGAACAATGTTGGAATCCATTGTATTTCATATACATTCAACATGTATACGGTTCGTTTGGCTCAGTTTAGATTTTCTAAATGTATTTACTGTACCTTTTCTCGACCGTATAGATCTTAAAAACCATCAGAGTAAGGATTTTGCGCGGTAGGCTGACTGATTCGTACAAAGCGCTTCAATCAGCAAATGCGCTACGCCACAAGACGGGTATATATTCTGATTGAGAGAACTGAGGTGGGCTAAACTGTTCGCAGCTTTAAATACATATACCATACAAAACAATTCACAGTCAATAAATCTGTTATGGACTTTATTTTTATGTACAATATGAAAGAGACTTTTATTATCAATGTAATTTTGTAATCGTCTTTCTTTAATTGTTTAAATTGCGAAATTGTTAAGCCGTCGCTTTATGTTTGTCACGCGATCTCTGTCTATTGAAATTCTGATTATTTTCATTTTGAAGGATTCTTGGCTTTGTTCAGCTCTGAATAAGGCTGCGACTACTACATAACTTTCCGAGCCAGAATAAGGCTTCAGTTATTTTAAATCTGCCATTTGATGCTGTGCTGACGCATTTTACCACTTTGATAGACTTCCAATAAATTCATACACCACAACCTCTTTCCTTCAAACCAAACGAACCCCGGAAGGAATCTCTTGACTTTAAAATTAGATATGCCCTAAATATATTTAAGTAACGTTGATAAACAAATGGAATTCTTCAGCCGTCAATTTCCTCTTATAAATAAGTTTTGAAGGACACATACGGTAAGATGTTGAAAATTGAATTTCTCTCCATGAACTGTGCATAGTGGCAAAGATAAAACAAAGTTATATGAAATGACTGTGCTACCTTGTAAATGTTTATGTTTGACATTTATGTGTGGTTGGTCTGTGAGATCTAGTCAGGGCCTTACGTCTACACCTGGTAGGGGTCTTATTTCTATATATCTAGCAAAGTGTCATTCCCAAGTGTATATTATAGATGAATATAAGTTATTTCCATCTCCAATCACTCACAGTGATGGAAAAAGCTAATGTTATTTTTTTTCTCATTTAAAATCTTTGTTTACGATCTTCCTTTATCAATCTCATTCATGATATTATGACTATAAATGGCCCGTGTTGATTTCAATAAACATCCATCGTTACTTTCCTGGTCTTCTATTAAATGTAGTTCATAATTTTTTTATATGAACAGAGACTAGTGTATTGGTAATATTTTTTTTATTTAAATGGTTTTAGAGCGGATACCTTCAAAAGTTAGTAATGAAGGTGTGATTTGTAGAAGATAATTTTTTCACTGATATTTGCACCACACAATACAATCAAAGCATCGTTTGACGGATGTCTGAGAAGGCAACGGGAAGTGTTCGATCAAATCAATAATTTCTGTCCTCCTTTTTAATTGCATTGATTGATTGAGTGATATTTACGCATATCACAGAAGACCCAATCGTCAAATCTGGTGCCTATGAATACAATACCAATCAGTATATTTCGAGGAAAATGTTTGACATCTTCTTGCAACTTTAAACTTAATCTAGTCCTGATATTATACCTATGGTGACAACGTTTCAGTTGATTAACAGTTGAATGAATCTATTTTTTTTTTAATTCAATATCACTTGAAAGGCTATATCCATCGGTTAAAACAGTGAAAATGAGGATCCAACTTATAATTTTTTTACATGGCTAAGGTTATATCCATCGGTTAACAGAATGAAAAATAGAATTCAGTAATTAGAATTTAAAGCGCTGTGCACTGTTTTCTTCAGCATAGTTCGGCTGTTCCAATTGCTCTTCCGTTAATAGCGCGTTACTCGTAAAAGTTTTCATAACAGGAATTAAGGTTTATCAAAGCATCAAATCGTTATTTTTTTTTGGAAAATGTGGTTTTATAAGTGCAACGGTATGTGCACAATGTTGCAGATATAGGACCGCATCTTTCAAAAGTAAAAGTTCAATGCTTAAATAGTTTACAATTTATGTTTTAAATAACAAGCCTGTTCTGCTTTGACAGTCTATGTGCACTATTTCTTAAAATAGTGTACTTATGTGATATGAAAAATTCTTGGATTGATCACTGTCTACAATATTTATATAAATAAAGCCAGAGCCATGGTTAGTAGATAAATTCAAACATACAAACAAGAATGAAAGATATATATGGTTGTTGCACAGTTGATTCTGATGCAACAACACATGGGTTAAATTGTTGTCATCCCCGATATAGTTTAAATTAAACAAATTGTGTGTGTATGCGGGATATTAGTCATATTTCAATATGCAATTGAATTTAAACTAGATTTTTTCCCCATTGAATTGTCAAGTTTTATTTCAACAGTAAGTATACACATTTTAGCTGTGTCCTTTCAATTGTATAACTCAAATACGTCTTGTGGATGTAACTAAGCTTCTGCAAATATGCAAAAATGAGACGTGCAGAGCTGGATCTCATGTTTTGAAATATATACTTCACTATTTTTTTTCCAATGTAAAAAGTGTTCTTTCATCTTTTAACTCTAAATCCATTTCCAAATCCTAAGCTTATGGGTGTAAAGACACGCTGGGGAATGACTTTGCTACATTCCTAGTGTTCGTGTGTTATATAAAGAACACTGTGCCGGATGATAATGCCTATGCCAAGGTTTGCACTCGCTTAAGATGCAGTTTCCTATAAATTAATTTAAACCAAATGATTGATCGTTGCTTAGAGAGTGTATAAGCGTTATTTGTTTTAAATTACGCGTGCAATCAAGATAAGTGTTTATCTTTCAAACCTGTTTTATTATGAGAGAACATTATTCAATAAACACATTTGATCTTGGTCTGCATCAGTCACCGTGTCTCACAAAAGACTCAAATAACACCCAATTCTTCCTCATTGTCCATGGAAATGAATTGGAAACTTCCGATCTATGAATGATTGACAGTGCTGTTTATAAATCCATTTATAATGACACTTAGTCAAGGGACCGACTGGGGCTAACTTTTTGAATTATAATACATAAAGTAATAAAACAAAACTAACATATTTCATCTCCACCCCTTCTTCACAAAAAGAGGGATACATAGTATTAAATGAAATGAAAAGCTTTACAGAAATGATCGAGGTGCAATGTCATGCGGTTACAATACACATAATTGAATCATGTCAGTGAGATTTTGCACAAAAGTAATCCTTAAAACACAATCACTTCATACAATAGATCATTAATTGTACTTTATCAAAAAATTAACAGCTTGCAGTCATTGTAAAAATATATGAATGATATCTAAGCAAATAAATTGTATAATCCGATTCCCTTGTAATATTACTGGTTTTTTGATATTGTTTCCTTCTCCAATTTGTGAAAGGATGTTATTGTAAATGACGTCATGATGAATATTTCTTTCAAATAGTAACTAATAATAAGTGCATTAAAGAAAGTTCACTAAACATTTTCGTTTACAATATAATTTCGTACACAACATTGTATTTTTTTCAAATAATACAATATTGTATCATATCGTTTGATAATTTATATTAAATTACAATATTATTATAATGAATATAATTATACATATTAATATATGTACAATATTGCATAAATGAAATGATATCTTGGTATCAAAATATGATACATTTAAAAAAAAAACATTTTCATGATGTAATATTTACATAATTTCAAATGAAAAGGGTCGTATCAAAAATTAAAAATATCGGGTTGTTAAGATAATATAAATTAACATTTTCTATATCAAATCATGTGGATTATACTTACATCAAACTGCGCTTTTCATATAATATGATACATGTTTTAGGGCTCATATTGCTCTGTCAGCTTTGATTATCTATCTCTTAATATAATCTTATCATATATGATCAAGTAGTAAAACACTATGCAAGAAATTTCATGAAAATTTCTAGAAATAGGTATCAGATTTGGTTTTATTGTATATGTCATTCAATATCCTCAAAAAAATTAAAACTGGAGCATTTCTGCATTATGGAAAGCAATAATGGAAGTAGGTCAGATGAAATCTTTGATTACGAAGGATTACGATGTATATATAGGATGTACAAATCCTTCGTAACATTTGTATCTTGACACAAAAATATGTTTTCGCCATCAGAAGACACAAAAGGGCTAGCAAAAGGTAAAGTTAAATATAGTTAAAAATAAATGTACATGTAATTTAGATAAAATTCCTTAACTAGTTTCGAATGCTTATCAAATAGCAAAAAATTAGATGGGAAAAAACATCGTTAGCATAACGCTTATTAATGCTAGTTCTGCAATATATTATCTATTTGCTGTCAATGTCTATTCGATATCGGTCTTCGATTAGTCGACCTACTTTCTCTTCCAAATTAAGAGAAATATAGCAATGCTAAATTGAGCATAACATCGCCTGTCAACCCTTAAATTTCCACTTGTAACAAATTTTCTTTTATCAAAAGTTGGCTTGGTTTGTATTCTAACATACACCAAAAGCATGTAGGTACAAAATCGAAAAATCGCGTTCTGAACCCCAAATTGTTTTTCTCTGTTTTATGATTAAAGGCTGTGATGCAATTGAAACAAGTATTGTTGCGATTCATTTATATATCTAACTAATTCTTTAAAAAACCATATTACACCACAAGAAGACAAAGGAAGGCGCTGAGGCTGCATTGCGGCAATATGCTAAAAACTATAATGTACTCTGAAATATTGTTACGGTGATTTTGTCTATCATTTCTGTGCACATCAATCTGGAAGGTTATGAACATATCGATATCGTGGTGGAATACATTAAACCCATTCGTTCATAGGTGTATCGCTTATGTTATTCGGAACTCATCGGCTTTTTTACGACTGGTAAAATTGCTAGCCACGTGATTTGCTAGGATAAAATTTAATTTGGAAAAAAAAAATCAACAGAATAATATAAAATTAAAATCTGCAGGCATATTCTCTATTCCAAAAATACAATTTGAGCTCCATGTAACAAAAAATAGTCAAAACGGCGGTTCATTCTTTGTAATCAACGTATGGCGTTCCTTTTCAGTGACAATCTGGGATTTTTAAAAAAATGATTTTTTAAGTGACAACTAAAATGGTTTTAAAATGTATTGTAATTGTTTTCCTTTGCCGCAGCGCTCATGACTTTCAAAGTGACAATAAATGTTTGTTCAACAAAACACAAAAAATAAAAAGACACGTGAGGATGTATGTTACACCTTGATGAACTTATATATAAATTAAAGATAACAAAAATGAAAATTTAAAAAAAATGAAAATTTAAATATTAGAAAATATATATAAACAGAAAATTTACATAAAATTATAAAATAAACAAATTATTTAAAAAAAAATAACATTTCAAAATACATGAATTGAAATAATGTATTTATTTTGGCAGCGTTATCTAGTGAAATCTACTGCATATTACTAGTATTTTCGGGTGAGATCTCTCGCCAATGTAAAGTACAGTTTAAAGTTCATTTCATGGTGCACGAAACAGTTTTATATTAGCGCTGCATGTTACTCTGTAATTTTTTTCTTTGGTGTTCAAGTACCAATGGTCCGCTTATGTATTGATAAAAATTAATAGATATTTTGTGAATTTCACTTACTTTTTACAATCAAATTAATGATTCGTTAAAAGAAAGATGAAACACATAAACAATAAAACTCTTTGGTTAGGAAGGTCGGGATCATTGAAAAAAAAAATCTACATTACCCACTAACGCGGGTCTTTTTATGGGGTAATTTTTCTACAATGGCGTCACCTTCACGGATACATGTATACATTCAAAAAAGGAAGCATTTTATTGGTTAAATTATATAAATAATAAATTCTTTTTCATAAACATGCCCGGTCCATATATCATAAATTTCGTATTGATATTCAAATCATTCTTTAAATTATGTGAGAAAATTGGCAATACCCTTCCTAAAATTCGACCTTATCTTAATACATGTATTATGACATTATGACTGTTTTAAGTGGTTTATTAGGCCATACAAAATTAGGTTCTTGGTTCTCCGGCCAATATCTTTAAAAACAGATGTGGCAAAGATATTTTTTTCTTTTCATGTCAGTAAAAAAGATGTCGTATTTTTTTAAATTTATTTAAACAAATGAATGTAGAATCCAGAAAAAGTGATGTTTTATGGACGACGGACCCAATTCAGATAAAGGGAGGGATTGTCACGAACATTGAAATCTCAATATTACGTCACAATCACTAAAAGTCAATGAAAAAAACCGCTTGTGACGCAATATATAGCTGTTCTACGTAATCAATACTAATTAATACCCACTTTATGTAGCACAAGTAGTGACTGATCTCACTGTTATTTAACATGCTGAAATATTTTTTTCAACATTATTTATCATGTACAAAGATCTTTAAGGGATGTCAAGTGCTGTGGTGAGTTTTATATTAGTTCAAATTTCTTATCACCATCTAAATACGTTAATCTACAGAATTTGAGCCAGTGAACATTGCGATCCGTTCAATACTTGTATTAAAAATAGGGTACAACCGTTCCTGTGCTTACGTTTTGAAGTATTTTATCATACACAAATGTTCAACATACTCTGATAGTTGTTTTGTTTTATTCATCAACCTCTAAATAATGTACAAAAACTTTTCCTTAGAGTTTGCTAGTACTTCTCATGAAAAATTGAAGAAAAATAACGACAAATCGCACAAATGGCATGTGCTCCCGTCAAAACGAAGTCGATGACTTGGTCCTATTTTAAATGATATTAATTCAAAATCATCTTAAATGCCATATTTTATTTTGGATAGAAAATCTATTGCAGAATTAAAAAAAACCTGTTGTTCTCTCACAAGAACGCTTTTCCCGTTGTGTTTAATTGAAAGAGAGAAGTAACACTATTTTTTTAAAAAAATGGTTGTTACTAAAAATCTAATTCGATTTTTATGTTATTTTTTTATTAATTCTAATACATGTTTAGTAACTCTAACTCATATCAAATTTTAATGAAAATATCTATTGTAAGTGAATTGGATCTTTCGTCCTTATAGCAAATAAATAGTTACCATGCAATGCATGTATTTGATTTAATAGCTCAAAATATATGAAATACTGTACATTCCTTATTTATTTTACATGAGAACTTAAATCCACGATTCAACCGTTTTGCTTCAAATTAACTGATTATTAAATTGCTAACGCTGAATTTTTATTATTGATCCGTTAAGTTTACATGTGTCTAAGAAATAAGAGAGTGTTTGAAATCCGCGAGATGTACTTTTTGCGATATTACGCGGATATTAATTCGTTATGTTTAATTGGAAATCTACAGAAAGTCCAGTGTTTAAGCATTATGGGATATTTAGTAATGGCCACGGTTGCTCAAAATTAAAATGAATACAGAATACATGTACACAGTGAACCCTGGGACCAGCTGTGTATTCGTAAGAATATATTCCCCTTTTCATTAATACTTACACATATTATATAAACCATTTAAAGTTCACGTGAGCACTACTGGTAAGCTGAACTATTCGCTGGCAAACTCAACAGTTGTCTCTCACAGATCAGGCAGCCGTAACGGATAGGGTAGACTCTTATGGTGGCAGCTTTATCCTGAAAAAAAATTAATCCGCAGAGCCAGAAGCATTGAACTATCAAATTGTATTCAATTAAAATAGCATAAAATTCAATAGGGCAACCAAAAATATGAAGGGGAGGAGTGGGTGGGTAAAATTTAAAGCGGCGACTGATAAGATGATCTGCAGGGAGTCTGTGACGTCACGCGTTCAGGGTAATATCCCCAAAATATAAAAGATGCGTAAAGGTCCCCAAGGGTTGGAGGGTTATTTTAATGGCGGAAATATTTAGCTTTCATAAACTGATTTAATTTTGATGAGTTATATCCAATTAATTCAGTAGATAAAAAAAAGATCTAGCATATTAGAACTCGGGATCCGCGGTTCACAAGCGCGGTACTTCGCGTGCACTGAACTATGATTACTTGAAAAAAAAATATCGACTTCGTAAAGCATCTTGTGACATTGTGTCGTAAATAGTAATTAATCCCTGATGAATGAGCGACCTTAAATAGATATATTTGTTTTGTTTTGTTTGTGTTAATAGTATTAAGGAAGACAGGACCATGATTGACTATTGTTATGGTTTAACACATCGTAATGCACTATATATTCAGCATAGTTTAAATGACATGTGGTGATAACAAACAATATTCTGCAAGAAGGCCTGGGAAACATTTTTGGTAATAACAGCAACATACTAAATTGTTGGTTTCTAAAAAAGGTACGCTTAAGAACATAACTGAATAAATTTTGAGGTGCATAAATGTTTAGGGATGGCTTGTTGGATGACATAAATATTTACAGAGAAACTTACAACACAAGTGCTTTGGTATGAGAAAGTTCATTTGAAGCACTTGGGATGCCTAAGAGACGGATTTCAGTGATGCCATACGCTTAACTCTGGGTTAGAGGGTTTAAGTGATATCTTATTGACTAACATGATCCCCGGGCAAGCGTTTTAGATCGTCTGTATCTACGGGTGTTATCCCTTGATAATTGTTTAATACAAGAGGGGGCATACTAAAGTAGCAACTACAGCATTCGATTGCATTAATCATACGTGTACATAGCACTCGCTAATATACATTGACACATACCTTTTTGGCTGGAAAAAATGAGAAGAAACGCATGCAAAATAAACAAACGCATTGCCAAAAAAGACGTCCAGGTGGCATGGGACAGTTTTTTTGTATACAATTCATTGTAGCCAAGGGATGCATGTCTTCGGAACTCTGTAACTAGAATTTCCTCAGTTCCCATTCAGCACAAATACCTTTAATTCACTCTTTATAAGGCCAATCACATGAAAAAAAAAATACTAGTAAAAAAGTGTAAAATTCTCCACATACTGGTTTTTAAGAGATTTTGACTCTTTCATTTTTTGCTAATTGTTCATGATTTTTCAGCTTTTCAGACCTCCCTCAGCTACTTTTCTGCATAGGGTTGACCTTCCGTACCGCGTGCATGTTGCACTATCACATGGCAGAAACTTACCGGTGTATAGTTTACAATGTCTCATCCACTTACTTTTCGTGTTATGTTACCTCCCGTCTGTAACTTGCAATTTCACTGTGTAAAAAGTAAACACAACAGTCACAGCCGCGGGGCATACATATTGCATATCAATTTCAACAAGAGACACCCTTCTTACTAATGATAATCATTAAAAATCATTTCATGAATTTTCACAACACTCATAAGCCTTCAAGTACAGCAACTCTCAATTTTACAAATATATTGACGGGTACTTTATCCAAAACTGTCCCTTGCTACCCCAGTAGAATGATTTGGTAAGGTGTGACGGAGTTTTGAGAAGCTTATAGTTGCCTATCTATTTGAAATTTAGTAAATGAAAAAAAGACCAACAAGTTTATAAACTTTAATATATGAATTCTTTTACCGGTGCTGTATAGCAGTTTTTCCCCCATAGTAGCTTTTCCCCCCGGAAAACCTACAATATAGTAGCCTTTCCCTCGGGGGGGGGGGGGGGGGGGGGGCTACTATATAGTAGCGTTTCCCCCATAGTACAAGTTAAGTTTCGTTTTGCCGATTTATTATTTTTATAGACTATGCTGAAAGTTGAACATGTGTGCAATGGAATTACACATAGAACTTAATTTATGTAATTTATTGAAAAAGTTTTACAAGTTATACACTTATATGCATAATTCTGTGTTCTGATATTGTATTAAGCGAGAATGTTTTAAGATTTTTTTGATAAATCTATCAGACTGTTTGTCTGTGAAAATTTCATCCAGGCTAACCCTCTGTTTTAGAGAAATTTTGTTTCCGATGTTTCAGAGCCCGATTTTTAAAATCCTATTATAATAATTATAGTGCCTATTCTTTATGGTCCAATGTCTCATAAACTAGAGATGACCATATCACCATATTTTTAAAGTGGCAGTGGTTTACCACTTGAAGATGATTCTGAAAATTTCAGCCCTCAGGGGAGGGGCCCTTGATGTTTCAGGGCCCGATGTTTAAAATCCCATTATAATGATTGAATAGTGTTCCATAAGTGGGGACCCAAATCTCAAATTCTAGGGATGACCAATTAACCATATTTTCACAGTGATAGTGGTATACCACTAGCAGATGACACCGAAAATTTAAGACCCCATGCAGGGTAGGAGTCTTTGGTGTTTTCGAGCCCGATGTTTGAAATCCAATTATAGGGAATATGTATTTTTAGGGTCCCATATCTCAAAAACTATGGATGACCAGATAAACATATTTTACGGTCATTTAAAAGTAAAAACATCATTTAAAAATACACAAACGCTCATATATTTCTTGATATATTCATCAAAATGATTGAAAATTACGTTTTATTCTGGGGTTTTTTTAAATTTACGAACAATTTTTTTTAAAAAGGTACGCGGGTAAAATTCATTATTCTTCAAAACATTTAATCAATTTACAAGATGAATGACTAATGATATAATAAATAATTAGATAAATAAATCAATGAACTTTTTTTCGTTAAAGGAGAAACCGAAAATCAAAAATAAATAACCAACCTAAGCGCATATACGATTTTTTTTACTTGTTAGTTGATTAGAAGAACAAACTTATGTTTAAAAAAAGTCAGCTCATCACAATATATGTGTTGGTTGTTTTTTGGGTTTTTTTAATTACCCTTGTTTAATTGTTCGAAGAAAAAATATGGTACACAAGTAAATCTTTATTGCAAAAATATGAAACAAATAGTATAAAATTTTTAGGTAATTGAATCATATATATAGATTCGAGGTATTCCGAAATCCGTGTAAAAGGTGTTCCAACAAGGTGTGAGAACAGGTGAAATAAACGATGATGACACATGAATGTTATGTTATGAAGGCGCATGTCTTAGTTCATATTTGGGGTTGAAAAACCATGTTTTTTATTCTATGTATTAATAAATGCCATAATTATCCTTTTTTTGTGAGAAATTAATATCATATCAGTGATTGCAAATTATTGTCACGAATGGTCTGCAATAAACATGGCCGGAAAGTAAAAATGGGGGAAAATCCACTGTAAAGTAGGTTTTCCGTGGGGGTAATCTGGCTATAAAAAGGGGGAAAGCCCACTATATAGTCAGCTTTCCATGGGGGAAAAACTGCTATATAGCCATTTTTCCGGGGTGAAGAACTGCTATATAGCCATTTTTCCGGGGGGAAAGATGGCTAGGGGGAAAAGGCACTATATAACACCGGTTCTTCTATAACAAATTAGCATTCGTTTTTATGATGTCACACATCGTTATGCACTGGGTATTTAGCATTGCATAATATTCTGAATACAACAGCAACAAACATCACTGTAGTTTTATGGACAAATAGTAATATTTATTTATTTCTTAACTGTTGTTTCGATTATACTGTTTTAGATATATAAATGTTTACTGGACGCTCGTTGGGTGAAAATATTAATATAAACATTATTTGCAGCTAATTATTGGTGCATCTAGTTTTAAAGGTAGTCCATAAAACTAATGTTTACAACAAGATTTATTTTGTTCATTATTTACTGAGTAATTGCATTTTCTTTGTGTCAGGCATTTCCTGATAGGTTTATTTACAGTGTTGTATTGTACACAGCACTGCAAATGATCAGATACAAAATCAGGAGAAAGTCCTATATACACGTAAAGCGTTTTTGTACGAAAGCCGAGAAGGATCATTCGAGATTCGAGATTCGAAATACGAGATTCGAAATACGAGATTCGAGATTCGAAATTCGAGATTCAATATCTAAATTAACCAATCAAATCAAGGATCTGAAAATATGTATCCTAACGACATCAAACTGTTCTAAATAAAAATCATACGTACATGCTCTTATATACAAATAAATGCTATGTTCACTTCTCCCTACATGTACCTAACTAAATAATTATTTGTATTTACTTTTACACAGAATATCTAAGTAGACTAATAATAATGCAGTGTGCTTCGCGGATCTAAGTGGTTTTGTTTGCCCTGGTGCATTTCCACCTGATGCGTTTGAACCCTAAGGTATTTCACCAGCAGTAATAGTTTAAAACCCGGGTTTATTCACCCCTTTTGTGTAAAAATGCGGTTATGGTAGAGAACTTCATAAGCGTAGCTAATTTTTTCTGTATGGGGTCCTAGGCCTATTTTTAAAAAATTTACTATGTAAATTTAATAAGCTCCAATTTTCCCGAGAAGGGGGTCCAGATCTTTTGACCCCCTCCTTTGTAGATCCCCGCATGAAGATTAGTACATGTATCTAAATAATCTAAATATAAATAATCTGTCCTGTTTCACTAATAAATATAAGCATTACTTATCGTTTTTATGTATGCATACAGTGATACACTATAGTACTATGATTATAAACAAATCATTGAGATATTATCACATCATACGGAATTATTAATAAATACAATTTTTTTTCCTTTTCCTCAGTAAACAACTTATTATGAGTCTTACTTTTGGAATTGTTTTCAATATAGAAGGATGCCTACTCTCTTCAATTAAAAGTAGGGATGATAGGGTGCCAATTTGTTCATATTGCCGATTTCTTGTGCAGAGAACAGTAAAACCCTTTATTTGATTGTGCATGAATATTTCAAAATTAATTGTTGTACATATATTTTGTTATAATTCATTCATTGATATATCAACAAGAAAGAATAAAAGCATATGTTTCACACCCAAGTTAAGTTTCTCTCTAGTTTCCTCCTACCCCCCCCCCCCCCCGCACCAAAATTGACAATAATTACATATAAGTCATACAAATGTTTACTGTTTTTGTAAGTAAATCTCTAAAGATGTAAATAAGCACTGCAAACAAAGATGTGTGTATTTAATATACTACTACATTACACTTAGCCAGATAAAATGTAATCAGGATGAAGCTACAAGGGGTGAGTGGTGCATTTACCAATTTGTCGCCATACACACAGAACACCAAATAAAGAAACTGTGAGTGGTGTGTGGAATGCATAAAAGATGGCGGCAAATTATCTCAAATAATCAGTGCAAAAACCCACAAATAGGCTGTTATTTGTTACATATCCTGCAAAAACATTGATAAAAAATGTTATCGTCCCATATCATAGCCGATTAAGTTAATGTGTACATATGGTCAACGTACATGTAATTCTAATATACAAGAAGGCGGACGTATCATGCGGGGATCCAGAAAATTAAATTTCAAAAATGATCGGTTGAATTACATTAAATGCTTTAAAAATTGTTTTAAACTATCGCACGGGTCAAAATGCGTGATAGAAGCTATGTACAGTGTAATTGGAAACTTTCATTTTATATCAATATGTAGTATTACCTATTATAGCAAATGAGAGTATAGCACAACTGCCACAAGCAATACATGTCCTTTACCGGCACCACCTCCCTCCCCATAAAAAAATGAAACAATTGTCGTTTTATTTGTTAAAATGTGTGTGGTTCAAGATTTTTCTAAAGGACTTGATTAAAATTGAAAAAAAGAGTCGTACGTTTAAAACTAATTTTGTCAAAACTTTTAGATTCATTTGGTTATATTTTGGTCCATTTGGGTAAATATATGCATCATCGCAGCTCTAATTTATATATAATCAGGCCATAAATTCAAAATATTTTCAAAAATTAATAGCTTTAAATCCAGTGGATGAAAGAAAAGGAAAGCAAGTCGAACTCCATGAGTGCTGATACCTGTGTTGAATGAATGGTACAGTAGGATATGCGCAAAAAAGTCCCGTCTACTCTTTCCTGCCCTATAATTATTAGAATATTAAATCCGATTATAAGAGTCAAATTAAAAATCAAGTACGGGTATGTACCTGTTTATCAAAAGTAAAACTACTCATAATTTATCTACAGTGCATCGTTATGGAGCTACGCAGAAAGTTTTATATTAATTTGCCGAGCCAAATAAAAAAAACCTGGAAAACGAAGAGAAAACAAAGTGGGGACAGAATAACTGACAAATTAATTAGGACTATATAGCCGCCTCCCCCCCCCCCCCCCCCCTCTTGAAATGTATATACTGAAAACAGATTATTGGCGTACAACATCCGCACACAATTTAAAGAAAATTTCATGTTTTTTTTTACCATTTTGCTAGCTAATGTAAGACATCACAAATACCCCAAGCCCCCTCACGGAAAAGGAAATGCTAGGTGATGAGAGAGAGAGAGAGAGAGAGAGAGAGAGAGAGAGAGAGAGAGAGAGAGAGAGTCGATGTAAATCACAGGTGCGCTAACACCGTTAAAATTAAAGCTTGCTAGTTGGTCTGCCCTACCCTAGATACCTCCTCTCTTTTCTCGTTTTAGAGGCTTAATTATTGTCTATATATGCTTGTAACAAATCAAATCAATTTCAAATTCTAAATCAAACTGAATTTGACACTACAAAACTCTCTCTCTGTCTCTCTCTGTCTCTCTGTCTCTGTCTCTCTCTGTCTCTCTGTCTCTCTCTGTCTCTCTCTCTCATATCGACAATGGCATTGCCATACCCTACAATACACTATTCTTATCTGGATTTTTGTCTTTGAGGTTGTAAATCATTATATCTTCTATGGTTTAAAACTTTATCATAACCTATATTTTGACATGTCGATTATTTTTTTGAGTTTCGTTTCATAGCTAAAACATTTAGATTAAACAGATCTTTCTTCGCGAGCCGATTTCTACACAGTTGGGGCGAATACACTTCGGGTTAAAATTGTTCGGGGGGAAATACATACAGGGCAAACAAAACCACTTAGATTCGCAAAGCCAACAGTGTTATTTCTAATTTAATTGTTTATATTGTGTGGGGTTAATTCATCAATGTTAATTTAACCATTTTATAACCACTATATAAGAGCTATTAAGACATTTATTTGTAGGAAAGAGCATGTACGTATGATCTTTATTTAGAACAGTTTGATGTTGCTAGGATACAGGTTTCAGATCCATGATTTGATTGGTTAATTTAGATATTGAATCTCGAATTTCGAATCTCGAATCTCGTATTTCGAATCTCGTATTTCGAATCTCGAATCTCGAATGATCCTTCTCGGCTTTCGTATTTTTGAGACTTTTTTCAACGGCTGAAAATAGGTTTGCTTGCTAAAAAAAAGTAATGATGTCTTGAAAGCTGCAGAAATTTTCAGAAACGTAGTTGTTAGAATTCATTGCATTTTGTATACATTCAACATTTATACGGTTCGTTTGGCCCGGTTTAGATATTGTAAAATTATCTATTGTACGTGTTCTCGTCTGTACGGATCTTAAAAACAGTACAGAATGGATTTTGCGCAGTAGGCTAATCGATTTGTATGACGCGCTACAATTTTCAGCGAACGCGCTATGACATTATTTGGGTCTTTAACATAATTAAGAGATCTGAGGGGAGCTAAACTGCCCACAACTTTAAACACATATATCATACTAAACTATTCAACCTCAATACATATGTTATGGACTTCGTTTTATGAACAATATGATCGAGACTTTTATTTTCAAGTAATTCTGTAATCATTATGTAAATTGCGAAATTGTTAAATGTCGTCTTAGTTTGTTACGTAATTATTGTCTATATAAACGCTGATTTTTTATGATTTTGAGGGCTTCATTGCTTTGCTCAGCTCTGAATAAAAGCTGGGTTTCCTGAAAAAGGAACGCTTAATTAAGTCCTGAATAAGCCATGGTCAATCAGTCTGAATAAAGCTGCAACCATTAACTTAAAACCTCCTAGCCAGAATAGGGCTTCCTTTTTTTACACCCTATGTTTGATCCTTTGCTCATGCATTTTACAATTTTAATAGACTTCCAATAAACTCATACACCATAACTTGTTTTCCGTCACACAAACGGGCCCCGTAACAAATCCCTTGACTCAAGAATTAGATATGCCCTAACTATAGTTCCATAACGTTGATAAACAAATGACCTTTGTCATCCGTCAATTTTGACTTATAAATAACATACGAAGGACATCTATACGGTAAGAAGTTGAAAATTGCATTTCTTTATGTACTGCTCAATGCGTCGAAGATAAAAAAAGTGTATAATGAAGAGATTGTTCCTTCTTATAAATGCTTATGTTTGATATATATATGTGGGATGCAAATTCTACAAGGCCTTACTTCTACACTTGGTAGGGGTCTTATTTCTATATATCTTACAATTTTTCATTCCCATGTGTATATTATACATGTATAAAATTTACTGTCATCTCCAAGCACTCAATATGACGGAAAACGTGTGTGTTACTTTTACTTTTTCATTTAAAATCATTATTTACAATTTTCGTTTGTCAATCGCAATCATGATTTTTGGACTATAAATGCCTTTTGCTGAAATAAATATACATATATCATTGCACACTCGCCGATACCTAAATAATCTTTGTATATAAATGGAGACTGGTTTTTTTTTAAGTATTTATTTTAAATTTCAATGTGGATGTTTTACTGTTTTAGAGCGGATACTTTAAACAATTGAGTAATGAAGGTGTGGTTTGTAAGAATAATTCGTTTCTCTGATATATGCATCACACAATACAATGGAAGCATCGTTTTCATATACAAAAATACCAGTTTGTAATTATGCACTACAAGCAGAGAATATGATCAAAGTTCAAAATTACGAAACTGTTTGAGATTTTTTTCTATTAAACCAAGATGTGAAACGTTTTGGTTGCTTTGAGCATCATTTTGTTAGACTTAACTAGTTTAGGATAATGAAAATAGATAGTCGTTTTAAATGTGATGTGGATGTAATTCATCGAAAACTGATTTGCAACGTGAAGGTTGTAATGTGAATATGAATAGTGAAGTTTAACCAGTGTATAATGTGGCGTGTCTGTTGGATGTCTGAATTGCAAAAATAAGTAATGAACACGAATAATTAAATTTAACTGGAATATGAATTTCCTAATGCAATAACTCTCTGTCTTTGATATTCTATCCTCTGGCATGTTTTTTGTCAACATTGTGATTGACATATATATTTTTATGTACTCATTAAGGGACCTTGGTTACAGCCAGATAAGCAGGATAGACAGTAATGCCTTTCAGGGATTATCACAGCTTGAAACATTGTAAGTAAACAAAAATCTATTACGTCATTTACCTACACTCTTTCTTAAACAAATTAAAGGATAATTACATAATTAATTATATACATATAATTGTTTCAGAGAAAATAAAAGTTAAGTAAAATACAAATCAGCCTTAATACAAGAGAAGTAATTAAGGATAATTAAAATAAAAGAAAATCAATGTCGGGAGACAAATCATTGGAATGCATGTAAACAATGTCGAAATCATACTTATACTGATCATATTGATACACAAGATTTAGATAAATGTTAGTTTTGATATAATCAGTGAAATACGGACATGGATATATTTTTTTAGCGAGTGTTATAAGATAAGCAGATAAACTTTTATGTGGCATTACCGGCCTTTCCTCTGTCAGTGTGTACAAAAAAGGCAAAAGTGTTACACTACCCCGAATATGATGAAAGTTGAATTTGGCAAATATCAAAAGCATATGACATAAACTACTTAAAAAAAGCTGCTAGAATCCTGTGCTTTGTTGTTGTAATTTAAAATACGTAGTATTTTCAATGAAATTGAAGAAGTCGAGGGGGTTTCCAATAAATAAGGACAATATTCATTTTATGCGATTAACAATAGGATTTTAGCAGTACTCCTAATAAAGAACAACTATACTGTTTGCCGATCGAATTAGTTTATCATACATATAAATGAACTTCGGGGTAATGTTACACTTTTTGATTTTTTGTTAAGGATTACGTTTACTCAGGGGCGAAAAAAAATCCACTAATAGGAACGAAAAACTACTTATTGTTCATTGTAGCCCCACTATTGTGGTGTTATTTTTCACTTTCAAATAACTAGGTCAATGATATTAAAAATAATAAAACAATTTGTAGATTGGGAAATGATAAAATACGAATAGCTTTACTAATTTTAAATTTAAATAAATCGTTTTAAGCTGATATCTTAAGTTAAATTTAGTCCAAATTTCCTCTATCAATTTCTAAAATTGTACCCACTCATGATCGAGTTTTACAAAAAACTGACTAATAGGAATTCCAAACCATTGATTGCTAAAACTTTTTTAATGGTCTGTATTATGTTGTCACTAACATTATATAAGGTCAATGATCAATATTTCGAGATATTTTATCTTGAAATGATTTTATGTATTTTAAATATTTTTCCAATCGCGTGCCAGCCAGTGCTAAAATTTAAAGACGAGTAAATACAACCATGAAATATGTAAAATGATATGAAAAAACACATAAGAACTTAACTTTTTCAATTACACTGCAACAAATAATTTTTAAGAGAAAATAAGAAAAATAAAAAAAATTAGTCTGAATTTCCTCTGTTTCAATTTTAATCTACCTTTGTCGGAGCATACCATCCTCAAATAAACAAGTCATGGATATCAATATCGATATTTGTTAATAACGTTGTTATTTTGTGTGTTTAAAACAACTTTGGACTTCAGATATTGAACTTTGTAAAAAATATTTTTTTTAAATCTCAAACCCTGAGTAAACGTAATCTTTAAAAAAAGTTATCTCTTTTCAGCTGTCACGTGATAACATTGCACGACAGCTTCAAAGATCGACTCGCTTCCGAAGTAGAAAGAATAATATCATTGCGAACACATTCACTCGATATTAATATTCAGCACTGTTTTCATAAAAATGAACAATTTTTAAATCGATCATAATAGTGACGGTCATTAAACTCGGAGTTGCCTTAACCTACCTGCGTATCTATCTAAAAGAGATAGATGGTTTCAAAGTTGTTATTTTGGTGTTATTTAATTCATTACATCAATCATTAATCATTTTACAAGATTTATTCACATGTCTCTTAAATAAGAAAGTTAATATCTTTGTTCTGAATAGGTTCAATTTTGAAATTTGTATTCTGATATGATAAATGAAATTTTTACATGCACATTCTTTAAAAAAATGTATGTTCTCGTTATAAATCTTTGTTGATCACCTCTAAACAATATACATCCTTATTAATAATTATAAATCAGTCGACACTTTTACTAAATGCTGAAAATTGACACCTGTTATTCCACTGCTTAAAGATGACAATTTATCCGTAACATTAAATTACTGCTGAATTGTAATAGTAAAAGAAAGAATTATGTTTAAATACAAAAACAGTGTTTTTAATAACAATTATGACCATTTATTTATAAATATCAAGCTTGATATCCGCTTTTTAATTTCTTATGTGATATCAAAATTTTTTGGAATAACCAATGCCTAAAATATTTACATAAGCTCAAGCCATGCTTCTTCGCTAAATTCAAACGCTTTAACAAGAATCAAAGGTCCTTAAATAATATATATATGGTTGTTGCACAGTTGACTTTTAAAGCAACAAAAGCCCTACTATCAGTCCTTGGGTTTAATAGTTGTCATCCCAGATGTGCTTTGCATATGGTTTAAAACAGTAAATATGTGTGCGTGTGTGGGATATTAGTCACAGTTCAATACTTTTTTATTTAGAATTACCAAGCGCTGTTTTATGTGTTTGTATACTTATTTCAGCCGTGACCCCTAAAATTAATTAATGAAAACACATTTGTAGATGTGACTAAGGTTCGAAGACTAAGCAAATAGTACTTTAGAGAAAAAAATGAGGTGTTCAGAGCTGGATCTCATGTTTTGTATATACATTTCACTTTTTTTTCAATGAAAATTAATTCTTTTATGTGTTGACTCTAGACATAGTTGATGTGTACATTTAAAGACACCGCTGGAGCACTTACCTAGCTATATTTCTAGCCATAATGTGTTTCACATGTATATAAAGAACACTGTGCCGAATAATTATGTCAAGATATCATTGCATTACATGTATTTCACCGCTTCAATGCAGTTTGTTAAAATCCATATAAATACACAGCGATTGGCAATTGCCTAGAGAGTATACTACCATTTTGTTTGAAATTATGAGTCTAATTAACATTGGTATTTATTCCCAAACCAGGTTTATTATGAGGGAACATTATTCAATAAACACATCTTATCTTGGTCAGTTTCAGTCTCTGTTTCCCACAAAACACTCAAAAAGCACACAATCCTTCCTCATCGTCCATTAAAAAGGAATTAGACACTTCCGATCTGTTACTATTTTATGCGCAAAAATGCGGTCTATAAAACCATTTATAATGACACATCAGATACCGAATGGAGTTAGCTTTGTAGAATATACAACATATTGTAATAAAACCAAACTAATATATTTCATCCCTTCCGTCACCAAGAAAGAAAATAAAATAAAAGAGAAACGATATATTCAATTAAATGAAAAGTGAATGTAAAATGACCGCGGTAGATATGTATGCGGTGAAATACACCGAATTTTATCATGTCATTGAAATTTCGTGGAAAAGTCAGATTTTAAACATTATCACTACATGCAATAATTCATGAATTATACTTTATCAGATAACTGATAACTAATATGTCCTTGGATTATGACTGGTTATTTGATGTCGTTTAATTTTCCAATTTGTGAATGAACATTGCTGTAAAAGACGCCATAATAGAAATTTATTTTAAGTACAAGTAATAACACCTACATGTAATACATGTAGGTGCAGCATAAAACAAAGATCACTAAAGATATTACTTGAGTACAAGTCGTTTAGTTTATTCACATGGATTCACTTTTGCACAACTTGTTTTACAAGCAGAACATGTTGAAAGAGTTACATTACTGCCATTAGGTATAATGATTGCTCTCTTGAAAACGTCCAGCTACTTTAATGAGAATAATGTCAATAATATTTTGAACCCGTAATAGGAAATGCTTACTACAGCGTGTCAAAAGGTTTTGTAAACGATATAGATCCAAATCCTAAATAGAGTAGTTATGCCTGTTGATAAGTGCATTGCGCTAGTATGTATTTTTCTGCGAGATGCGTCATCCCAACAGTTTTGTTTTTAGCATGCCTAAGTTTTCAACCGAGATCAAAATGAAAACAAAAATATATAACGAAAATTGTAGGCATGTTCAGGGATTAAGTATTTTGAGTAAGATTTGAATCTAGATAATGGCTACAAGTATCCAAATTATTTAGACAGAAATTTAAAGCTATTTACGTCGTATCGATATTTTTAAAGAAATAAATGTTTGTGGTTTTTTTCTTTATCAAAGTTTATGTTATAAACTTCCCGAACATTTCAATTTAATTAAAACACATTTCATAATATTGAATATATTTTCAGATATATTGTTTTACATTTCGGTCCGGACTGCAAACACCCAGTTCAAAATATTCATTATAACATGATGTCACAAGCTTTTCTAGTAACAATGTAAAGAAGAGGTCGACGCAAAAGCGTGGTCTGTATTTTGGTAGTGACCATGATCTAACACATTAGAAGAGTAATGAAATACAAAAGAAATGTTTTGTGCCGAGGAGATGTGAAAATGGTTTTCTTTTTAGAAAAAAAGAAAAATTGAAAGATAAAGTACAAAAAAATATAACAGACAGAGCCATTAAGGAGAGAATATAGATGGTGATGAATGTTCCAAATGTTGAAATATATCTTTCCAATAAGTAAAAGAATGATAATTACAATTTTTAAAAGAAATCATTTTTCTACAAACATTCTTCTGGATATAGATTTTTAATTATGTTAAAATGTAGCCTTGATGTTATCATTTTACTTTGCAGAATATATTGTTTTGTAAAAAAAAATGATTAAATTGTCTAACCTTTGAATATCTCTGTTGCCAGAAAGGATTGAATATTTATCAAACTTTGTTTTTAAACCAAAGATACACTGTATCTGTAATCCATTTCTTCAATTCAATCCAAATTTCTTTCACTAAATTACAGTCGACAAAAATATGTTCTGTTTTCTCAGGGGTCCGTTGACAAAAGTAACACAACGAAGAATTTACTATCCCTACTCATGTAAATGATATTTGATTGGATAGATCCTATGTAATAGTTGGTACTGAAGCCATAGTAATTTTGAATCCTTTGTGCACTAAAGGGGCAGAATATACATTTTCCTCCATTGTTTTTGAGTTAATTCGACTTCTGACATCCATTTTCTTTCAGATTTTGGATAAGTTTTTTTTTATCTTAAGAGGTTGTACATGACACTACATCTCTTCTTAGATCTACACAATAGTTTAAGGGTTGTAAAAACATTTTTTACGCTTTTCTTTAACTGTTTGAATCTTGAAAAAAAAATTACTGTTAAATAGGTAAACAACTTCAAAAAGTCGCTTCAATTCCGTACAATTATTAGGGACTAGGAGGGCTATAAGAGCTAAAACTTCTCGCAACTTTGCATACATACTGATTCCTTATAAAGTTAGGAATTCTTGACTCAAAAATTGAATAACTGTATTTAAAAAAGTTATAAACCAAATAATTGTCCATATGTCAATTTTCTTTTATAAAATTCACATTATAGAAGATGCCTGATCATAGGCTTATGGCATTATTTAACTGTAGCTTTTTCCCATGGACATTATTGCATTTACTTCCTTGGTTAGTGTAAGTTATAAATTATTTATGACGGTCGAATCATTTTTATTCGTGCGAGTCAATGTTTGTGGGTAGCCAGATTTTTCCTCAATCATGGGAACATAATTTTGATGGTTGTGTATTCGGGAAAATTTTAATAAATATAAGACAATAATTGTGTATAGGTTTGTTGGGATGCAAATTCGTTTGCAAGGGTATCCAACGAAAGCCACAGACGTTGGTCCCCAACGAGAAACGAAGATTCTACAGTATTGCACACTAATGTATTTTATAAGAAGAAAAATAAAATAATCATTACGTAAACATGATTTTTCCGCTTATCAGCGTAATAAAAAAGCTGATGCCTTTTTGCAAATATACGTGGAATGTTTCAGGACTTTTAGTTTGATAAAATATAACTCCAAAAACACAAATCTTCATATATGTTTCTTGTGTTTATAACATCACATCAAATCGATGAACATCACTGCAATGACAAGTAGGGAACAAATGAGAACGAGTGTAACATTGATTTCTAAATTGTGCTGGCATGCATCAATAGAAAGTGATGTATTTTCATATTTAGAACTCATTAAATGAGCAAGAAATAAAACTGAATGTTTATTATTCAAACCTTAAACCTCTTATACATGTATGCAGATAAAAATGACACACCTTGATATTCGGATACATTTAAAGAATATCTTATGGTCTATTATGACAAATATTTATCAGCGACATAAGCAGTCGAAATAGTTCAATTGTCCTGAGTTTGGTTGATAGAAATTCTTATTCTGTTTAGATCATCGTATTCGTTTAATTGTTGGATAACTTAGAAGCAAATACATTAATTGGGTGCACAATAAAAATTTAAAGCAGTTTTTAGATGCCGCGGAATCAAAGATATTGTGTTGTCTCAATTTTCATGGAATTTGCGTGTCCCTCTTTACCACAAATTAACATCATCCATGAATTAATTAATTATTTAATTATTTGTATTATAAAGTCATATTTCCTTTTGGAGGTAAAATAAAATACACGATTTTACGTCTCCACGAACCTATAAAGTTTTAACAATTCACAATATCAATGCCCATGAATTTTAATTATTTCACAGTGAAATGATGAATTGTGTCTGTTTTAAATAATGTTGTGCCTTCTTTGTGATTATATTTAAAATAAAAAGGATGATGTTTAAATCTCGGGTACACACATTCAAAAGATACAATTGATTGATGAGATTAATTTTTTATAAGAATTATCTGCTTGTGCCTGTTTATATCGTATTTACTAATGGTAGACCAATTCTAGTCGTAAATTAAATGAGCCCCATAATGAATATATTTTCATCTAAATGTTGATTATTTTGTCATTGCATGGCGATATTTTTTTTCTCTCAAATGTTATTGAATAGTTTTATAATACACATTTGTTAAGGTTTTAAGAAGCATTCATCGGAAACATCAATTTCCTACTTACACATGTATATTAAATGTTACAAACACCAACAAAAGTGCAGAGAAAAAAACATGTTATATATATGAGCCCCTACACGCTTGCTTACATTATTTTATTTATTCTTGATATGCATAATAATTTTCTCTGTTGGATTTGTATTGTAAACTTTCAAGTCTTATTTTATCAATTAATTGTTATTTTCCTCATGTAGGTACCTTAATGGCAATCAGATAAGTAAGATCGACAGCAACGCTTTTCAGGGCCTATCACAGCTTCAAACACTGTAAGTCTGTTACTCTAATGCATTATTCCTAGGAAAAAAAATATTCCGCCGATTTATTTGTTAGATAAAAACAATTGTTGCCTGGTCCTAACTCTCGGTTTAAATCCACTGCAAGTAAACTTTTACTGAATTTTCATTGATAATGAAATATGTTTTTGAATAAGAAATATAAATTGATTTTGTAATAGTTGACTTCAACATGTTAGCAAGTAAGATATGAATACGGTCCGATGAATGCTTTTCTGATATATTTTGTCTTTCAATAAGGAATAATGAATATGCAATAAATTGTATTATGGCTGTTAAACATTTGCTATTGATACACCGAATGTGTTATTGTCAACCATTTCGGAAAAACAAACACATCTCATGATAGAATTTAAGTCGCTGCACATTCCAGTAAGTATGGTCATAACCCTCTAGTGACCATGGCTATTTCTAAAAATGCATCACATTATTTTCAATATTTCTATCAAATAGTAATGTCTATATAATCAAATGATAATATTTCAATACCATGAATTTGCGAGAATTATGACAAGATATTTTTGCATGCAAGTTTCAATAAATAAAATACGATTTCGAAAGTATGACTGCTTATTAGGCGTTCTTTAACCCTAGCTTTTTCTTCAAATTTAAAGCATTAACTTGTTTTATTTAAATTCTAAATATACTATGATAAAAAAGCAAATGTTCAAGTAAATGTAAGAATATTAAACATGACTAAGCTAATAACAGCTAATGCTTACAAATAATAAAGACTATAATATGCATATGAAGAATAATGTGCAAAAATAGATTTGAAACTATTGTTTAAGTTATGAGTATTATCTATTCAAAATAAGAGATTTAAAACTATTGTCGTACTCTGGCAACCAAACATTGAACAATTTAACAAAATGTGTTGCACAATATTAAGCAAACAACATACAGATACTTTGTTTTATTTCCTTTGGAAACAAACATCTTTAATGTTCAAAATCCCACATACACACAGCACACGAAATTTTAATAGCTATTTTAGCCAGAAGTCTACCTATTCTTATTTTATTAACTTTTCAAAGAACAGTGTCAAAGAATATTGACATTATTTAGGTGTATGAGGTCAACGTGGATATTTTTGTCAGATACCAGGGGTATGACTATGATATAAAAGGGGGGATAACCGACCATGCAAAGGACTTGTGTATTGCTGTGATGGTGTGTTATGGGTTCTTTGATTGATTTTGTGCTATTTCATGTTTGTATTAATTTGCTGCTACATTCGTGGATTGGTTGTCCTATTGTAGTTTGATAATGAATCAGTTGTAAAGCGAATGGTACCAGGCGCAAAAGATGTGTGACTGTCTGTGCATCATTGACAACGATATGTATTCAAACGTTCAAGATTGCAACAACTTCCTTTTAAATAAGCATTTGCTGGAATAGTACTTGTTTTTCAAACTTTGATTCCATGTGTATTTACAACGTATTTCTTTTTTGACAGCCATTATAAGTGATAAATTGTCACCATAGGTTGTACAGCATAGAAGTGTTTCTTCCCTCAGTCTAACGTCGTATTTCTGTCTGCCCTTGTGCAGAATTAGATAACGCAACTAAGGTGTGTACTTAGGTTTTTTGGTTTCCATTTACTCGTTAAAATTATGTTTAATTTAACATCAGCAAAGTATCTTCGAGCTGAATTTTGATTATAAATGACATACATCTAGTGAGTGAGGAATTGTTGTCCAGAACTAATAGTTGATAGTGTGACTTTATCAAGAATTGTTGGTTTATGGAAACCGGATTTTTACCAAACAATGACATACGTTCATAAGAATGGTGACCCTTTCGTTCTCGTCGAATGTGATTGAACTATGTTCTGGTATTTGTAAAAGATCAATAAATAAAAAGAAGAATATATAAACCAAACAGGGACAGAATAATTGGTTAGGTACTACATTTTATTCCTCAATTTAATCAAAGGAAAGTACTGAAGCAAAGTTGTCTAACTTGCATCATACATTCAAATAAGACTGATACAATTAGTAAAGTAAATATTATAAACTTCAAAATGTAAACCATTGGTTTTACTGGTGGCCCATCAATAAAATGTTTTGCTTCCCAATCTGACATTGTGTATGTAATTGATGAGAATTTGCGTTTTATCTCTGTTTACAGGTATGCAAATGATAATAGATATGATAGATATTTAATGTACTCAAGAACTTTTACAGTTGTTTTGACTGCTATTATCTGCTTCTTGATTAATAGATAACGCAATTAAAATATGTTAATAATTTGATATCATACTATATCATACTATCCAATTAGAAAATTGTAAAAATTTAAGCATGTATAAGGCAGAATATTTTCACCGATTAATTATGAAAATGGTCTTATTTCTGATATTTGACTTAAAATGTCAATACCTAAAGATTAAGAGACGTTGACTCGAATCCTTCATTATTATGCCTTTATCAAGCATTGAAGGTTCATTGACCACTCATAGTAGTCATACTATTATAAATAATATTTTCATTTAAAAACAAATTCTCTTCAGTGACTATACCGATTACTGAATTTAAATAAATGAAACATTTCTTAAACGTTAGGAGCAGAGTGAAGAATGCTAAACCAGTATAATCTGGAAATATGGAAGTACAGCTCAGATCATCAGGAAGATAGTTCTTTATATTTAAATCGAGCTTACGTGCTATGATATGTGTATACAGAAAGTGTTACTGCATTATTCATGGGGTGAATATATACTTTACTGTTGAGGATGAAAAATAACTAAAATAATATATGTTCTTATATACATGAGATAAGATTAAATAGCGAATTTTCACAACACGAAATAGTAAAACAGTAAGCCTGGATTGTTTTGTTGCAAACAGATAAGTGGGGAAAAATATTTTAGTAAGGCATTGCAGAAAATTTTTGCTTTAAGGGTTTGATATTTTGAATGTATATGATTCACATAGTAAATTGAAGAAAATGTTTGGGTTACAGGTTAAGTAGGCAATTATGATTTTTGTTTCGTAAATATTTGTTGAGTAACTTTGTGCATGAGAATTGTACAAAATACATGTATCCAAAATTGATAATCTTCAAACTTGACCATGCATATAGCATTATTTCACTCATATTCCCATAAAATCTCTATCTGCTCGAAATTGCACCCGCTTAGCCCTTCACCTTTTTAATGTAAAACATCACAAAACAAATAAGTATGTTTCACTCTGCCACTTTTGTGACTATATTATTTAACGAAATAATCAGGAAAATGACAATAGATGATTTTATTACAATAGTAATTAACTTTAAATAAGATTAATAATAAAATTAAGAATATTTGATTCTTTATGCCATTATATTTTACAACTAAGCAATCAATAACTTCCATTACTCATTTAATCAATGATGTAATTAATTAGATAATTTATGAAAAACATAATCCTTGTGGTCTGAAAGCGCTAAATTAAAAAAAATGAAAATACGTAACATTTTCTCTTTTTTATATACATGTTCATGAAAAAGGAAGCTGGGGTTGGGGGACGGTTTAAAGATTGCTTTGAAAATATTCGATGCTTAGCAATCGGTGTTCTGAAGGGTAATAAGAACCAAAGCTATTAAAATGACGCTCCCACAATTTTACCGCGAAATTAATATGTTGGTTACAACCGGCGAAGTTGATTTTGTGTCCATATGAAGATGTATAACGTTTGATAATACCGCAGGAAAGATCACCCTCGCAGTTCTAACAGATATTTTCAATATGGATAATATATTTTAAGAAATCTTAAAATTTCTATAAAATTTGCTTGCAAACAAATAAAAGCTTGAAATTTAAGATTTTTAAAATTTTCTGCATTGATTTAAAATTCATTTGCAAGAACGTATTTGTTTCTTTGGTTTTTCCATTACCAGTCATTCAATTAAACAGTGTTATTATCCCGAACGTGGATACATTGCATTGTATTCATTGATAGGTATCTATATTCCAACCAGATCAGTCAGATAAACAATAATGCATTTCAAGGGCTGTCACAGCTAAGATAATTGTGAGAGTTTTTAATCATATTAACATTTAGCCTTGATGTTATCATTTTACTTTGCAAAATATATTGTTTTGTAAAAGAAAATGATTAAATTGTCTAACCTATGAATACCTCTATTATCATATTTTCCAAAAAAGGATTTAATATTTATCAAACTCTGTTTGTAAACCAAAGATATCTGTCATCCATTTCTCCAATTCAATCCGAATTTCTTTCACTAAATTACAGTCAACAAAAATATGTTCTATTGTCTCAGGGGTCTGTTGACAAAAGTAACACAACGAAGAATTTACTTTCCCTAATCTATGTAAAAAAAAAAATAGATTGGCTAGATCCTATGTAATAGTTGGTATTGAAGCCACAGTAATTTTGAATCCTTTGTGCACTAAAGGGGCAGAATATAAATTTTCCTCCATTGTTTTTTTTAGTTAATTCGATTTCTGACATCCATTTTGTTTCAGATTTTGGATAAGTTCTTTTCTTTGATATTGAGAGGTTGTACATGTTACTACACCCCTTCTTAGATCTACAAACTATATTTATAGGGTTGTAAAAATAATTTTTACGTTTTTTTTACTGTTTGAATCTTGGGAAAAAAACTACTGTTAAGTAGGTAGTCTGCTTCAAAAAGTCGCTTCAATTTCTGCGCTGAATGGACCTAGTCCGGTTTGCATTATTATAAGGGACTAGGAAGGTTAAAACTACTTGCAAATTTGCATACATACTGAGTCCTTATAAAGTTAAAAATTCTTGACTCAAAACTTGAATAAATGTATTTAAAAACAGTAAAAAACCAACAAAATTTTCCATACGTCAATTTTTTTTTATAAAATTCACATTACAGAAGTTGCCTGATCATAGAATCTAATGATGACCGTAATCATTTATAAACAATATTTATGATATTTCAAGATTAATAAAAGTGAAAAAGAAATAATTAAGTTCAAATATTATACTTATGCTGAGGTCCATTGTCAAATTTTTGTTTTAAGTAGATTAAAACAAATTGGTATGTAATTTAAGTTTTCTATAAACTGGACTTATATGGGTTCTTGTAATGTAATTTTGAAGAAATGATTATCGTATTAGAGAATTCTTCCGGCATTATTTTAACTATAGCTTTTTCTCATGGACATTGTTGCATTTACTTTCATGGTTACAAATTATAAATTATAAATGATTGTCGAATCATTTTTATTCGTTGGGGTCAATGTTTGTGGGTAGCTAAATTTGTCCTCAATCATGGGGACGTAATTTCGATAGTTGTGTATTCGGGATAATTTTAATAAATAATTAACAAGTGATATATATATATATATATAGGTTTGTGGGATTGCAAATTTGTTCGCAAGGGTATCCCACGAAAGCCACACACATTGGTCCCCCCACGAAAAATGAAGATTCCACAGTATTGCACAATATTGTATTTTTTTAAATAAGAAAAATCAAATGATCATCACGTAAGCATGGTTTTTTCCGCTTACTAGCGTCATAAAACTTATGCCTTTTTGCAAATATACGTGGAATATCTCAGAAACTTTTATTTGATAAAATATAACTCAAAAACACAACTCCAAATTTATATTTTTTGTCTTCATAACATCACATTACATTGCATATACATCACTGCAATGACAAGTAGGGAACAAATGAGAACAAATGTAGCATTGATTTTTAAGTTGTGCTGGCTTGTATTAATAGAGAGTGATGCATTTTTATATTTTTGTTTGTATTAATACATATATGTAGATGTTAAAATGAATCGAACTCATTGAATGTGCAAGAGATAAAATCGAATGTTTATTATTCAAAACTTAAACCTCCTATATACAGATAAAAATGACACCCCTCGATGTTCTCATACATTTAAAGAATATCTTAAGGTCTATTATGACAGATATTTATCAGTGACAAAAGCAGTCGACATGTTTCAATTGTTCTCTGTTTGGTTGATAAAAATTCTTATTCTGTTTAGATCAATGCATTCGTTAAATTATTGGATAGGTAAGAACCATTTATTTCGAATTCATTGGTTGCACACAAATAGAATCTACTTTAAAACAGTTCGTGGATACTGAGGAATCATTAGGTTTAGTGGTCGCTTAATGTCCCTGGAATTAATTTTTAGGTACCTCTTTACCACGAATTTACATCCTCCACAAAGTAAATAATCAATTGATTAAGATTATAAAGTCATATTCTCCTTTGTTGGTATAAGAAAACACACAAAATTAAGTTCCTATGAACCTTTAAATTTTCAGCAATCCACGAATATCATACCCATTAATTTTTAAGATTCCACATTAAACTGATGAAATTTGTCTGATATAAATAATGTTGTTGCTTCGTTGTAATTATATTTAGAATAAAATGAATGATGTTTAAGACTCGAATACACACTTTGTAAAAATGATTTGACAATAGGTGACGTGCAGAAAAATTCCTCTTAAATATATTTTGTGAGCCTGCCTTACTATGTAATAATTGAATTTTTGGAAAGTTTTCTCTCTGTTTGTACATGTTTATATCGTATCACTAATAATAAAATTATTTTAGTCATGAATTAAATGAGCTCCATAATAAATATATTTTGGACTCAACGTTGATTACCATGACATTGCATGACAGTCACTAGATGCACTTCACCGGTCAGATTTATTAGCCAATGCTGAGATCAACACTACATTTTTTTCCCTCAAATTTACAAATTATAAATGTTATTTCATAAGTCGAATAATACGTATTTGTGAAGGTTTTAACAAGCATTCATCGGAAACATCAATTTCATACTCATATTAAATGTTATAAACACTAACATGAGTGCAGAGGAAAAAAACCATGTCAGTAATATGAACCCCTACATGCCTGCTTACATTATGGTATTTATTCTTGACATGCACTATAAAAATCTTTGTATTGTATAAGATTTGTATTGTAAAGTTCCAAGTCTATTTTTATCAATTTATTGTTATTTTACTTATGTAGGTACCTTAATGACAATCAGATAAGTAAGGTCGACAGCAACACCTTTCAGGACCTATCACAGCTTCAAAGACTGTAAGTCTGTTACTCTAATGTATTATTCCTAGGAATAAATATTCCGCCGATTTTTTTGTTAAATAAAAACGATCGTTGCCTGGTCCTAATTCACGATTCTTATCAACTGCAGGTAAACTTTCACTGAATTGTCATTGATGATGAATTTTTTTTCAATGAGAAATATAAATTGATTTTGTAATAGTCGACTTCAACATGTTAGCAAGTAAGATATAAATATGGTCCGAGCAATGTTTCTCTGATATATTTTGTCTTTCAATAAGTAATGAAAATATGCAATAAATTGTATCCTGGCTGTTAAACATTTGCTATTGATACACCAAATGTGTTATTGTCAACCATTTCTGAACAACAAACACATATCATGAAGGAAATAGAAGTCAATGCATATTCCAGTAAATATGGTCATAACCTTCTAGTGACCATGGTCATTTCTAAAAATGCATCACAGTATTTCAATATTTCTATCAAAAATGTAATGTCTATATAACCAAATGATAATATTTCAATACCATGAATTTGCAAAAATTATTTAAAAAAATGTGTTATGTTAGTTTCATTAAATAAAATACGATTTTGAAGATACAGTGGTAGCAACGTTATTGTTGACAAACGACACGCACGATTCTGATACACGAACGATCACGCACGATACATGAACGATCACGCACGATACACGGACGATCACTAACTTACTGAATTTTCACGATACACGAACAAAAACGTTAAAACACGCAACCACACGATTCTTCACCATTAAACACGCAAAATCAAAATTAATTTTTAAGATTAAAATTAAGGAAACGTATTGCTTTAATTTGCATTGCTTTATTTTTGTGTTTTATTGAAAAGCGGCATATACTTTTGTCATGCGCTGTTTTATATTTAACGAGTACACAATTTTACACATTCATACACAAATATATAGGATTCACACACAAATTAATTTTTTGTCTCCATAACGAATATTAACTTCAATCATAAGTTAAAAAAATTAAGTGTAAAAGAAATAAAGATAATGCATAAACAACTCAAAATTATTTACAAAGTGATACGAGTTGACTCTTTATGTAATCCAATTTCCTTACGTACGATTTAATTATGCGGGATACAGGTAAAATTGTTATCTTGTTCCATAGAATTTCGATTTTTTACATCCAATATTTTCATAATTTACTGTACATAATTGATTTATTTCTATGTATTCTAAATTTTAATGCGTCTAAATAAATTTTATCTCAAAGAAATAATTATACAATGTACCAGATAGGAAAGCGTATCGTATTTTCATTTGAAAGAAAAACGTTGGGAATGATCGTTTAGTTTAAATCAGGGCATGGGTAAGCTTAACCGCTTTCATTCAACGTGTCGCACTTGCTTATATGATTACATTTATGTGTCAAGACACAATAAAAGCTTGATATAGGCTGATTATAAAATTATGCAAAACTAACTCGAACGAACAAAGGATTGAATGAGCTATCCCGGAAATACTTACTAAATGTATTTAACGACGAAAGAGAGAATGAATGTTTTCTAAAAAAAAAAGAGAATCACTATTCTTCTATTAAAAAGGTTTAAATTCACATTGTTTTACAAAAACTACTTGTTGTTGTTTTCAGAATAAATCCTGGTTTTCCGTAAAAAAGATTACTAAACGAAAAAACCGCACGATCACGCACGAACACGCACGCTAAAAAACGCAAACCAATTTACCTGATACACGCACGATCCCGCACGTTACACGAACGATCACCCACGTTACACGAACTATTTAACACGACTGACTTGTCAACAATAGCGTTGTTACCACTGTATGACTGTTTATTAGGCGTTCTTTAACCCTAGGCCTTTACTTTGAACCTAAAGCATAAACTTTTTATGGTACAACTGTATATCATACTTTTACAACGATATTGTCGCTTTTAAGGACTGATTAAATAGAAGTAGTTTGTCAAATTTTGTTTGACTTGAATTTAGAATTTTTGACTAGAAACATCATTTAAAAGTAGGATCATAAAGGACAAAACACCGGAAGTAGAGAAATATTCCCTAATTCTAATTTTAAATATACTATGAATAAAAAAGCATACATTGAAGTAAATGTAAAAATAATATACATGACTGATTAACAAATACAAGATGGTGCGTAACTTGCCCTATCATCTCATTAAACTTTTAAAAAAAATAGAAAATGGAGGCAGCGGAAATGGTCGATTAAGAAAAACTGCAGCCAATGCTTACAGATAATAAAGACTATAATATGCATGTGAGGAATAATGCGCAAAAATTGGTTTAAAACTATTGTATAAGTTATGAGTATTATCTCTTCAAAATAAAAAAATTAAATCTATTGTCGTACATAGGCAACCAAATATTGAATAATTTAACAAAATATGTTGCACGATATTTATCAAACAAAATACAGATAAAACAGTTTATTCCCTTTCGAAACAAAAGTCTTTAAAGTTCAAAATCCCATATAAACACAGCAAACGAAATGAAATTTTAATAGCTATTTTAGCGAGAAGTCCACCTATTCTTATTTTATTAACTTTTCAAAGAACAGTGTCAAAGAATGTTGATAATATTAAGGTGTATGAGGTCAACGTGGATATTTTTGTCAGATACCAGGGGTGTGGCTATGGTATAAAAGGAGTGGGGGTAATCAACCATGAAAAAGCCTTTTGTATTGTTGTTAGGGTGCGTTGTGTACTGTTTGATTGATTTGCGATATTTCCTTTTTGTGTAAACTTGTTGAAACCTTAAAAGATTGGTTTTACTATTGAAGTTTGATAATGACTGAGTCGAAAAGTTATTGAAACCACGCGCAACAGCTATGTGAATGTTTTTGAATCATTGAATTTGGTCATACGTTGATTTGAATAATTGCCCTGTCTTTCTGTTTACGACTTCACAATTTGACAGCCATTATAAGTCATAAATTGTCCTCTTAGTTGTCCAACACAGTTTCATGTTTTTTTCCTCAGTCTAACGTCATATTTGTGTCGCCCCTAGGCGGAATTAGGAACCGCATCTGCTGTGTGTATATAGTTCTATTTGGGTCGTCTTTATTTTATCTAATCATAAAAATTGTGTTTAGTTTAACATCAGTAGAGTATCTCCGATTTGAAATTTTATTAAAAATGTCATACCTGTAATAAGTGACGAAGAGAGTCGTTGTCCAGAGTTAATCTTTGATATCGTGATTTGATCAAAAGTTGTTTGTTTATGGAAACCAGATTAGACCAAACCATGTAATATTTTGCTGTTCCCAGACTAACATTGTGTATGTAATTAAGAGATTGAATGCTTTATCTTCGTTAACAGTGTTGTAAATGCTAATAAAAAATATAGATATCAACTGTACTCAAGAAGTTTTAGAGTTGCTTTGCCTGGGCTGCTATTATCTGACTATGGATTAATAGATAACGCAATTGAATTGTGTATCTAATCTGCTTCTCAAACTAAAAACTAAAAAATATTAAAAATCATTATAATGTTAGCATTTGTAAGGTAGAACATTTTAACTGATTATTATGAAAAGCGTCTTTTTTTAATATTTGACTCGAAATGTCAAAACATGAAGACTAGGAGATGTTGACTCGAATTTTTCGTTACTGTGACTGTATTAAGCTTTGTAGGTTCATTCACCACTCATAGTAGTCATTCAATCATATATGATATTTTATGTAAGAACACATTATCTTCCGTGGCCATGCCGATTACTTAATTCAAATTAATGGAAATGTTCTTAAATGTTAGTAGCAGGGTAAATAATTCTAAACTGCTATATCCTGGAAAGATGGAAATACAACACATGTTTTACAAAATGAATCTTTATATTTCATCAAGCTAACATGCTATAAAGTTTGTTAATAAAGAGTGTAACTATCTTATTAATGGTGTGTATATACTTTAATAATGAGGATGGAGAATAACAAAACTGATATATGTTTTTATCTATTTGAGTTAAAAATAAAAAAGCAGAGCTTCATAACACGAAATTGTAAGATAATAAGCAAGGGTTGCTTTGTATCAAACAGATAAGCGATAACCAATATTTTGGTAAGGCATTGCAAAAAAATATTTGCTTTAAGCATTCGATATACTGAATGCATATGATTTACATACTAAATTGTAGAAAATGTTATCTTACAGTTAAGGCATCCGATTATGATTTACGATCATACTTTTTTGATTAGTGACTTTTATTTGTACACGAGAATTGCAAAGGAATGCCCATAGAATATACTTGTAGACAGAAATAAAAACTTGAAAATTTATTAAATGTTTAATTTTCTGTATGGATATAATATTCATTTGCATTTCTTTTTTTTCTTTTTTTTGGGGGGGGGAGGGGTTTCCATTACCAGTCTGTGTAATTATCAATTGATACCTTTTAATCATTGATAGGTCTCTATCTTCCAACCAGATTAGTCAGATTGACAACACCGCCTTTCAAGGGCTGTCACAGCTAACATATTTGTGAGTAATTGTTTTTCTACTGTCACTATACCTTTTGGCTCTCTAACAAATTGTAAACGAACTATAATATCCAATACTTGTACCTCCTATATGCAGATAAAAATGACATACCTTGATATTCTGATACATAAACAGAATATTTCAAGGTTTATAATGACAAGTATATATCAGTGACAAAAACAATCGACATTTTTCAATTGTTCTGAGTTTGGTTGATAGAAATTTTATTCTTTTTTAAATCATGCATTTGATTTAATTTTTGAATAGCTAGGAATTATATTAATTGGGTGCACAAAAAAGAATAAAAATGAAATCAGTGATTAGATAGCAAAGAACCATATGATGTCGTGGTGGCTCAATTTTTGTGGAATTCGCTGTTAAAGAAATATAAATTGATTCCGTAATAGTCGACTAAACATGTTAACAAGTATGATATGAACATAACCCTCTGGTGACCATTGTCATTTTTAAATAATACACCATAATATGTTTAATATATCTATTTAAATGTAATGTCTATAAAATCAAATGATGATATTTTAATACTAGAATTTTGCGAGAATTATTAAGTATTCAAAGGTATTAATTATACCAGTTTTATAAAACAAAATACGATTTTGAAGATATGACTGCTTATAAGGCGCCCTTTAACTCCAAGCTTTTACTTTGAACTTAAGGCATGAGCTTGTTTTATTTTACAACTGTGCTTCATACTTTTACAGTGGTATTGTCGCCTGTTAGAACTGGTGAGAAGTAAATTGTCAAACTTTATTGGACTTGAAATAAGACTTTTTGACTAGAAAACATTATTCCTAAGCAGGTACATAAACTGACAAAACACCGGAAGCAGAGAAATACTCCCTAATTCAAATTTTAAATATACTATGATTAAAAAGCATACATTCAATAAATGTAAAAATAATATCCATGACTGATAAAAAAAAATACAAGATGATGCATAACCTGTCCTATCATCTTATGAAACTTAAAAAAAAAGAAAATGGAGGCAGGGGAAATGGTCGATTGAGAAAAAACTGCAGCCAATGCTTACAAATATAAAAAAAACACTATACTATGCATGTAAGGAATACTGCGCAAAAATAGACTTAAAACCATTGTATAATTTATGATTATTACATGTATCTATTCAAAATAAAACAAATAAAACTATCGTCGTACATTGACAACCAAACATTGCACAATTTATCAAAAATATTTCACGATATTATATAATTAGTCAAACAAAATACAGATACAATATTTCATATCCTCTCGAAACAAAAGTCTTCAAAGTTCAAAATCCCACATACACTCAGCACACGATATGAAATTTTGATAATTTTTAGCAAGAAGTCAACCTATTCTTATTTTAATAACTTTTCAAAGAACAGTGTCAAAGAATGTTGACATTATTAAGGTGTATGGGGTCAACGTGGATAGTTTTGTCAGATACCAGGGGTATGACTATGATACTGTACAATAGGGGGATAACGGACCACGCAAAGGACTTGTGTATTGTTGTAATGGTGTGTTGTGGGTTCTTTATTTGATTTTGCGCTATATCATCTTTGTGTAAATTTGTTGTTATCTTGATTGATTGTTTGTCCTATCGTAGTTTCATAATGAGTGAGTCGTAAAGCGATGGGTACCAGGCGCACAAGATTTGTGAGTGTCTGTATATTAATCACAACGATATGCATTTAAGCATTCAACATTGCAACAATTTCCTTTTAAAATTTGCTGGTATGGTACTTGTTTGTCAAACGTTGATTCCACGTACATATATGAACCTGGATTTCTTTTTGACAGCCATTATAAGTCATAAATTGTCACCAAAGGTTGTCCAGCCTAGAAGAGTTTCTTCCCTCAGTCTAGCGTCGCGTGTCTGTCTGCCCTTGTGCAGAATTAGAAAACGCAACTAAGGTGTGTACATAGTGTTTTTTTTTGTCTCCATTTTATCATTAAAATTATGTTTAATTTTACATCAGTAAAGTATCTTCGAGTTAAAATTTAATTTAAAATGACATACATGTAGTGAGTGAGGAATGAGAGTCATTGTCCAGAACTAATAGTTGATATTGGGACTTTATCAAGAGTTGTTGGTTTATGGAAACCGGATTTATACCAAACCATGTCATGCGTCCATAAGAATGGTGACCTTTTCTTTCTCATCGAATGTAATTGAACTTTTCTTGGCGTTTGTTAAATTTATAAGATTAAGAAATGAAAAATAATATTTTCACCAAACAGGGGCAGAACAATTGGTTACAAACTACATTTTATTCCTCAATTAAAGCAAAACAAAGTGGCAAAGTTGTATAACTCGTATTATACATTCAAACAAGGCTTTAACAATAAGTAAAGTAAATATCATAGACTTCAAAATGTAAACCATTAGCTGTACTGGTGACCCATCAATAAGATGTGACATTGTGTATGTTATTGATGAGAATATGTGTTTTATCTCTGTGTACAGGTATGCAAATGCTAATCAGTATTTTAGATAATTATCTAATGTACTCAAGAATTTTTACAGTTGTTTTGACTGCTATTATCTGCTTCTTGATTTATAGATAACGCAATTAAAATATGTTAATAATCTGGATCTCATACTAGCCAATTAAAAATTGTAATAATTCAAGAATGTAACACAGAATATTTTCACTGATTAATTATAAAAAGCGTCTAATTTCTGATATTTGACCAGAAATGTCAATACGTAAAGATTGGGAGACGCTGACTCGAATCCGTCATTATTATACCTTTATCGGGCATAGAAGGTTCATTGACCAGACATAGTAGTCATACTATTATATATGATATTTCATTTAAGAACAAGTTTTCTTCAGTGACTATACCAATTGCTGAATTTAAATTAAAGGAACATTTCTTATACGTAAGTAGCAGGGTGAAGAATGCTAAACTAGTAAAATCTTGAAATATGGAATTACAGCACAGATCGTCAGGAAGATAAAGCTTTAAATTTAAATCAAGGTTACGTGTTATAAATTTGTATATAGGAAGTGTTGTATTATTCATGGTGTGTTTATACTTTAGTGTTGAGGATGGACAATAACTAAAATAATGTATGTTCTTATCTACATGCGATAAAATTAAATAGCGGCGCTGAACAACACGAAATTGTAAAACAGTAAGAAAAGAATTTTTTTGTTGCAAACATATATTAAGTAAAAAACAATATTTTGGTAAGAAATTGCGGAAATTCTTTGCTTTAAGGGTTTGATGTACTGAATGCATATGATTTACATACTAAATTGAAGATAATGTTTGGCTTGCAGTTTAAATAGCCAATTATAATTCGCGTTTCGTAAATTTTTTTTCGTTACATTGTGCACAAGAATTGTACAAAATACATAATCTCAAACTTGACAGTGCATATAGCATTTTTTCACTCATATTAACCTGAAATAATTGACCTCTATCTGCTCGAAATTGAACCACCTGAGCCCTTCACCTTTATAAAATAAAACATTACAAAACAAATAGGTATGTTTCACTCTGCCATTTTTGTGATTTTATCATTTTACAAAATTTAGTTTTATTTAATCAGGAAAATGACGATAAATGATTATATAACAAATACATGTACGTATGTTGCACTCTGCCACTTTTGTAACTTTATTATTAACGAAATAATCAGGAAAGTGACAATCGATGATTATATAAGAATAGTTATAAACTTAAAATAAGATTCATATTGAAATTATAAATATTTGATTCTTTATGCCATAATATTTTACAATTGAACAATCAATTGCAATAACTCCCATTACTCATTTAATCAATGATGTAATTGATTAGATAATTTATGACAAAATATAATCCTTGTGGGTTGAAAGCGCCATGCTAAATAAAAAAAATAAAATACGTAACATGTTTTTCTTTTTTATATACATGTTCATAAAAAAGGAAGGTGGGGTTGGGGGACGGTTTAAAAATCGCTTTGAGCATTTTCAATGCTTAGAAATCGGCGTCCTGAAAAGAAAGTGAGAACCCACGCTATTGAAATGACGCTACCACAATTTTACCGCGAAAAAAATCCATTGGTTACATTTGGTGACTTTGATTTTGTGTCAATATTTAAAGATGCTGTATAACTTTTGATAATAACACAGGAAAAATGACCCTCGCGGATTTAACAAAAGTTTTCAATACGCACAACATATTTTAAGAAATCTTAAAATTCTTATAAATTTGCTTTCAAACAAATAAAAATTTGAAATATAAGAATTTGTTTTAATTTTCTGCGGTGGTATCAAATTTATTTGCATGAACGTTTTGGTTTCTCTGGTATTTCCATTACCAGTCATTCAATTTAAAATGCATTTCAAGGGCTGTCAAAGCTAAGAGAATTGTGAGTAAAATGTTTTTATTATGTTAACATTTAGCCTTGATGTTATCATTTAACTATTAGTTAATTGTCTAACCTATAAATATCTCTGTTATCATATTTTCCGAAAAGGATTGAAAATTTACTAAACTTTGTTTGTAAACCAAAGATATCTGTCACCCATTTCTCCAATTCAATCCAATTTTTTTTCATTAAAAAACAGTCGACAAAAATATGTTCTATTGTCTAAGGGGTCTGTTGACAAGAGTAACACAACGAAGAGTTTACTATCCCTACTCTATGTAAATAATAATTGATTGGCTAGATCCCTATCTAATAGTTGGTATTGACGCCATAGTAATTTTGAATCCTTTGTGCACTTTAAGGGCAGAGTATACATTTCCCTCTATTGTTTTTGAGTTAATTCGATTTTTGACATCGATTTTGTTTCAGATTTTGGATAAGTTCTTATCTTTAATTTTAAGAGGTTGTAAATTTCACTACAACCCTTCTTAGATCTACATAATATTTGTAGGGTTTTAAAAATATTTTTTACGCTTTTTTTAACTCTTTGAATCTTGAAAAAGATACTGTTAAGTAGGTAAACTGCTTCTAAAAGTTGCTTCAATTCCTGTACTAAATGAACCTAATCCGGTCTGTACTATCATTAGGAACTAAGAGAGCTAAAACTATTCGCAACTTGCATACATACTGATTCCTTATAAAGTTAAACATTCTTGACTCAAAACTGAAATAAATGTACTTAAAACAGTAATAATCCAACGAAATTTCCTTTAATAAACTTCATATTACAGAAGATGCCTAGTCATAAGCTTCTGGTGACCATAATCATTTATAAACAATATTTCTGATATCTTAAGGTTACAAAAAGTAAAAAAAAAAATTAAATAAATTGAAATATACTAATGCTGAGGTCAATTGGCACATTTTTTAAAAATGTTATGTAGGTTAAGATTAAATTTGTATGTAAATAAAGTTGTTTTTATAAACTGTACTTAAGTGGGTTTTGGAGTATAATTTTGTAATAGTGATTATCTTTTTCGAGAATTCTTCCTGCATTATTTTAATTTAGATTTTTTCCAAGGATATTAATGCATTTACTTCCTTGACTTTTGAATCAGTTTTATTCGTGAGGGTCAGTGTTTGTGGGTAATCAACATTTTCCTCGATCATTGGAACGTAATTTCGATGGTTGTGTGCTCTGAATAATTGTAATGAATATTAAACAAGTGATTGTGTATGGGTTATCTGGGATGCAAATTCATTGGCAGGGGTATCCCACGAAAACAACAAACATTGGTCCCCCACGAAAAATGAAGATTCCACAGTATTGCATACTATTGTATCTTTGATAATAAGACAAATAAAATGGTCATCACGTAAACATGATTTTTCCGCTTATCAGCGAAATAAAGCTGATGATGCCTTTTTGCGAAAATACGTGGAATGTGTCAGGACTTTTAATTTGATAAAATATAACTACAAAACACAACTCCTCATTTATGTTTCTTGTGTTTATAACATCACATCACATCGCATGTACATAACTGCAATGACAATGCAGTGTACCATTGATATATAAGTTATGCCGGCATGTATCAATAGAGAGTGATATTTATAGAGTATTTTATTTTTGTTTGTAATAATACACATGTAGATGTTAAAATGAATAAAACGCATTGAATGTGCAAGAAATAAAATCGAATGTTTATAATTAAAAACGTAAACCCCCTAAATGCAGATAAAATTGACACACCTTGATGTTCTGATATATTTAAAGAATATCTTAAGGCCTATTGAAACAAATAGTAATCAGTGACAAAAGAAGTTGAAATGTTTCAATTGTTCTGAGTTTGATTGATAGAAATTCTTATTCTGTTTAGATCATTGCATTCCTTATATTATTGAATAACTGGTAACCAATTATATTATTTCTGTGCACAAAAAAAATCTAATTTAAAATACTGTGGAATAATTCAATTTTGTGGTGGCTTAATTTTCGTGGAATAGGGTCGGAAAGTCTCGTCATGTGACCCGCGAGATATAACGAGAAAACGTACTTCCGGGCAGTTGCTGCAATAATGGCGCTATCAATAATATACTGGGCTCGATATGTAGATGGTCATACAAAGCTTACTAGGAAGAGCGAGAAAGCCGTGGATAGCGACAGGGTGTTAAAGTTCGTTTTAGACAAAGAATGTCACGTGATATCGGCGGTGGTTCAAGCTTCAATGCGAGACACTTCATACAAAGTTCAGGTATGTACAAAATATTTAGCCGTCTTCATCCCTACATTTAATCAACCAGTGTAAAACTATGCATCGAATTTTTTCTTTAAATTAACAATATCTCTTTCTGCGATCAAGAAATGTGCTACATTGTATATTTTTAACCTTAAGTTCGTCATTGTTGCCGTTGTAAATAACCCCATCCCCCACTTTTAGTCTTTAATAGATATATTTGTTTTTAATAATATGTATAAGTATTTCCCACTATAAATACAATATGTCAATATATTAATACACGCAAAGTTGCCTCACAGACATTTCATTAATTTTTTACAAAGATATTTCTGGAAAATGAAGATGATGATGCAGGAACAATTATATCATCAACCTGTGAATGCCCTATGGGTCAGTTTTGCTGCCACCATGTAGCTGCTGCACTTCTGTTTGGGTAATCATTACTATAGTCTGTCCCAAGATATTTTTGCCGCATATTTTCTTATATTATTCAATATTTATAAATACCTCTTGGTTCAGACAATGTTCATTCAATAGAATGAAAAAATCCCAAGATTTCCCCTTTGAAACGCCCCCTCTAGCTTGTCGGGTATCAGTACACGGCTAAAAATAAAAAGTCTACGAGGTTTTTCCATTGCCAAGGAGATGAAGACGCCCGGATGATAACTTTGAAAAATTGCGGGAGGTGTCCCGAGTATTTCCGAATGGAGAAAAGATGTCAACATTCCCCATTATAAATCTCCGTAGGAAATCTGTTTTCGTTCCTGTGAATTTTTACGAGGGATAAATGATAATGTGTGAATGAAGTTATCTTGGGAATTTTCCCTTTCATTGATTTTAATTGCACTTCAGTCACAGGTATGTGTATTTTTATGAAAAAACCGTTCAAATATGCAGCATAAATATCTTGGGACATACTATAATCTATTATCATACACATGTAAATCAGCATTCTTGTGTTAATCATGGTTGTAATAAGTGTTAAATGTATATTGTCAGCTGATTTTTTGCATTCCAGTGTCTATTAAGTTCAGTTTAAAGAATAAATCTATATGATAGCTTATCTAAACATTGGGATTAATGATGATATTTAAGATATAAAAGAGCAAGTAAGACAGATGTGAAGTGCAGCTGGATCAAGCATCCAAAATCGGCATCTCCCAAATCCGCAACAACCATGGCGGAAATGTATCCACCCAGGCAACACGATTATAGGTAAATCACCAGGACACTTATGCAATATATTTTGTTAAAATGTCAGTGCTAAGCAAAATCAGATTTTTATAAACCATAATGATACCATTTCTATAAAATGTGAATTCAGAGCATTAAAAAGAGAGATGACAGATGCCGACAGATCATATTTGTATGATCAGCTAGGTCTTTTGGGTAGATTTACAGGTTTGATCAACAATTATCATTTTATCCCTGTTTGAGGGAAAACTGTTTCCTCTATATGAGGCCCTTTTATTTTTACGTAAATATTGTATTAATGTTGTGCATGGATATGAATTTATTTTCAAAAAAGCCTTTGCTTCTTTCAGTTTGCATGTGCATGTAACAAAAATTATTGAACTTTTCAAGCTGAACACCTTTTTGTAAATATGCATTAATTGTCCGTCATATTTCTCTTTTACCACTGTTATCCCTACATCCCCTTTAAAAGCTGCAGCTCTTATATCAGTTAAAAGTATATCGGTGAAGAGGTCTCACCCGTGAGGATGTAAATCTTGCTTCGCAATGCTATTTACAAATAGAATTTGCACATATAATATTTAAAGAAATAAAAGCATAAAATCCAAAGACCATGAAAGGAACACTAAATGTCGGCCACAAGTTAAAATCAAAGGGTTTATATACCTGTAGATAGATACCTGTGTGACTGTGCTTATTTACAGGTGGTGTTCAGCTTTAAGAAACATTCATTAAATGAATATTTCAACAACTGATATGTAAAGAAAATTATCTATGCAGGAAAAATGATCTCGCAACATAATTCATCTTTCTGTTAAATATGGTTAACCTAATGACATATCACTACTGGCTCTAAAAAGTACTGAAAGTGCCATTGTTTACTGATAATTTCTGATATTTACTGATATTGTACTGTTATTGCTGAGAATTGCTGATATTTACTGATAATTTTACTGCTGTTACTGATAATTGCTGTTGGTTCTGATATTTACTGATATTTACTGATGCTTTTGCTGTGAGCTCTGATAATTACTGATATTTACTGAGATTTACTGTTGGTACTGAGAATTGCTGATAATTACTGAGAATTACAGGCAGGGGATTTTTAAGAGATTAATTTTTATTACTGTAACATGCAAATTATATTTATTTAAAATTATCGGTAAACAAATACCGGGCATTTTTTTTTAAAAGAAATATGTAAGATCTAACTAAAGTTTTATCAACAGTAACTTCTTTTTCACAACCACAAAAATTAGATTTGATTATTCTTTTTATAATCTGCTTATTTATTTCAATGCATATTTTTTCTGTTTGTTCTTGTTCTAAGTTTTATTTTAGCTGATTAACACAATTCAGCACATAAATAAATGAATGTAGAAATTGCAGAATTGCTATATATCCCATCCCCGTGCGCCAACCCACTCGTTACTACAGTGTTACATTGTATATATAGAACAATCCATAGTAAAAAAAAAATTATAAAGATTTTAACCACTTTATGTAATTGATAAACATCTATTTAATGATTCTAAATTTTGAGCGATCAACTCTTTAATTGAACCGTGTTAAATATTTATAATTATAAACTAAAGATGTTTTTATCCCGGCCATAATCACTAATTTTGTTTTCAAAATAAAATCAAACACTTTTGTTTCACATTCATTTGTATTTCCCGGCCATTTATATTTGTTTATTCTGAGGCTGCAAGACATATACACAGGTGGTCAATTTTCACACCTTGCCACGGTCACTCTGTCGTGTATATATTCTGAGCGCTGTATGTTAGTTCTGAGGGTTTTCGTGATCCCAGACATACAAAAGAATATTTTCAACGACTGCCAGACATATACACAGGTGGTCAATTTTCACACCTTGCCGTGGTCACCCTGTCGTGTGTATAGTCTGAGTGCTCTCTGTTAGTTCTGAGGTTTTTCTTAATCCCAGACATACAAAATATTTTTTTCTGCTTGCTTTTAGGCATGGAGATTAAATATCTAAGCGTTCATAGATTAAGGAAAATCAGTTAAATTGTGTGTCTTATTTTCAAAATTATATAGCCGCTGGTCATATAACCGCATACAAGTGCATGAATAAAGTATCAATGAGAGAGAGAGAGAGAGAGAGAGAGAGAGAGAGAGAGAGAGAGAGTTTCAATTAAATCGCTGTTGCAATCGGTGGTTATGATACTGTAATGGGACATAATCATGCTTATGCCTTTTTGCATTGACACCTCAAAATACGTTATAATAGATTATCTGAGAGAGAGAGAGAGAGAGAGAGAGAGAGAGAGAGAGAGAGAGAGAGAGAGAGAGAGAGAGAGAGAGAGAGAGAGAAAATTAAAGCATTATAAGCTGGTGTTCTTTGTAGTCTTAGAAAAGTTTACACTCGAAATCTGTGTTTGAAATGGCGGTTGTGATGCTGAAATAGAACTTTATCGTGCTAATGCCGTTATGCCATTTTGACTCGGAAACTCAAATTTTAGGACTAGGTAATATATGCCAGCAAGAGAGAGAGAGAGAGAGAGAGAGAGAGAGAGAGAGAGAGAGAGAGAGAGAGAGAGAGAGAGAGAGAGAGAATGAGAGAGCAGGGTGGGCAGATTTACAATAATAGAACTAGATCATGACATTACTTAGCCGTGCAACAGAAGATATATTACATATGTATTTAAAGAGAAAGAGTGAAAGGTTGGACAATAAAAATTATTCCTCGCCGATTGTTACCTATTTTGATTTCAGCAAATGGTAGAGAGAGAGAGAGAGAGAGAGAGAGAGAGAGAGAGAGAGAGAGAGAGAGAGAGAGAGAGAGAGATTATTTATCCAACTTTTTTGAATCAATTGAATGCGGAACAAATAAGATGATGAATATGAAAATCATTCTAATACGTTATTCATATTGTTGTCAATAAAAATAATACTTTTTTCTTTGAATAAATATTCTCAAGATCATGGATTCCTGTATACGGATATTACGTAATGTCATACACAAGGTGCCAGACTGACAATTTACAAGGTTGAATTGCGACATTCAAACCAGTAATCTGCTGAAAATATGTATACTATACACAGATACTGCCTCGCTAATCTTTCTGTGAAGTAAAACCTCAAAGGCATTATAAAGTCCTGACCGGGTATCTCTCTATTTTGAAAAGAAAAATAAAGAATTATGGGGTTTTTCATTGTTGAAAAAAAAATGTCTACCGCATTTAGAAATTAAAATTTTTGTGGAGTCTGCCCTGAGTTTAAGTACCAATTTTTGACCGGCTTTCTAATATTGACGTCTAAAATGTGATCTGTGAGTTTCCGAAGTTCAAAAGAAGCTTAATATCAAATAAATAAAACTTAAGAATATATAATTAAATAAATTGTGTTAAATCTGAAATATGTGTTATTTAATAATTAAAAGACAATGTTTTGGGCCTTAAAATAGTCTCAGTAATTATTAGCAATTCTCAGTACCAACAGTAAATCTCAGTAAATATCAGTAATTATCAGAGCTCACAGCAAAAGCATCAGTAAATATCAGTAAATATCAGAACCAACAGCAATTATCAGTAACAGCAGTAAAATTATCAGTAAATATCAGCAATTCTCAGCACTAACAGTACAATATCAGTAAATATCAGAATTTATCAGTAAAAAATGGCACTTTCAGTACTTTTTAGAGCCAGTAGTGTATATTCCAATTGACACAAGCATTGTCGAGAAATTTTTTTATCAAGGAAATATCATTTTTTTTTTATATACATAATTGTCACACTTACACCTATATTGATTACACATGTTCATATGAAAACTATGACATCCTTTTGTTGGCCATATGATTTCTTTATTTAATTTTTGCAGCTATGCATTGGATTATGTCTAAAGAACCTGAATGTGAGGAAATGCCAGCATTACTTATTGAGGACCAGCTTACAAGTGAAGAGTACATGAATGCCCAGTGCAAGCCTTCATATCTGAGGTACTTTTGAAATTATAATACTGCTCTCTTTCTCTCTCTCTCTCTCTCTCATCTCTCAATCTATAAATATGTAATAATAATTTTTTTTTCTGGTTCATTGCAATAGGGATAAGCTTGTTATTTCTTCGGAAAATGTCATTAAGACTGCATGGATGACTACAGGTCAACGAGAGAATTCGTTATGGGCAGCTGTTCGCAAGTTACGAATAACTGCATCAAATTTTGGGCAAGTTATCGGAGCTATCAGGAGAAATCGGTAATTCATTGATTTCAACATATATTGATTTCTTAAATAACTATAATCTTTTATCTAAATCTTTTTTATTATAATAAGAAATAATTTAGAATCTTAATTTTATTTTTAGGCTAACTTTATCCTTGAAGAAAAGGTTACTCAGTGCTTACAATCTTGAGAAGAGACCTTCTATTCAGTGGGGACTTACACATGAAAAGGTTGCAATAGATAGCTATTGTAAGCTTTCAGAGGTGTCTGTATTGCAGACAGGTAAACATTTATACTGTCAAACTCAAATCTTGGCATAAAACCTGTTCATCTTCAATGTTCATTTGAATCATTAATATTGATTGAATCATTTTTTTTTAATTATGTGATATGAAACTAATTTATGATACAGTTTATGAAACATTTTATTTTACTTTCAATTAAAGGTATTTGGCTCCATGAATCAGGAGTTCTTGGAGCTTCTCCTGATGGATTTGTCCAGGGTGATCCTAAAACGTGTAATATGAATGTCCACCTTCAAAGTAAACTGACAGCATCACCAGCAATTTTAGAGGTGAAATGTCCGTTTTCAGCAAGAGCGATGTCCATAAAGGATGCTTGTGCAAACTTGAAAGATTTTTTTCTAGGTAGGTTCAGAGATTGATTAGAAAGATTTGCATACAAAACATTCATTATGTTGAGGTTAAAATTAAATACTGTATGTTACCAATAACCCATCCTTAGGGTTGATTGCGTTAATGAAACCTAGTAAATTTTAGCTCTTGTGAGTTGTTCTTAAATAATTTTTCTTAATATTTTAGAGTGCGACTCTGATGGCACTTTGCGTCTCAAAGAGAGCCATGGTGTTGCCACTATTGGCATCAAGTTCAAGGCCAACTTTATCTAACAGGAACTTCATGTTGTGATTTCGTGGTTTGGACACCAGTCAGTATGGAAGTTATTTGCATTCTTAAAAATGACTCATGGGAATGCCACTTAAAAAACATGATTGAATGTTATTTCAATGTTTTTTTTACCCTCTCTTAATTAAAAACTTGGCAGACTGTAATTCAGAAATTTTCTATTTACTGTTTATTTTCCTATTGATACATTTAACTAGAGACGAGCTCGTTGCAAGCAACGATTAGGTTTTCCATCGTAGCTGCGTCATACTTGTGACGTATTACAAAAAATTTATAGCTGACCATAGTACAATATAAGATGTACAAACACTGAGAAACAAAGTATTTTATTACCTAATTAAACGGATTTTGTTGTTTTATTACCAATTAAATATTTGCGTCTATTTTGAACTGCCGGTCAATAGACTGCGATCTATTAGACCGCTGGTCAATAGACTGCGATCTATTGGACCGCCGGTCAATAGACTGCAATCTATTGGACCGGCAACGTATTTCAGAACGCGGGTATGTTAATGTTACATCCTTTCGATAGTTCTCAGGGAATGTATATTCCTTTACATAGACGTTGTTTTTAGTACTTGGTGAAACCAAATTCAATGTTATCAAAATGGAGTATTAAATAATCAACAGCTTTAAAGCCTCAAATAATGTAAAAGACTATTTAAAATCTAATGGGTTTAAGCCCCCCTTCTTTTGTTTAAACTACTAATAAATTGAGATGTTGTAATGCATGCAACAGGTTCTGTGCATGTAAAAGATGAAAAAAAATATCTTAGTATATTGCATAATGGCACGAAAACCATCTGCAATATGCAAATTGTAATCCCCGAAAACTAAAAAAAGGAATTAGGTAATAAAACAATTATTTAATGCTTGAACAGTCAATAGACCAGAATTTTTTTCCCTTGGTGCAGGGAACAGCTCAGTATGATCTATTGCCATCGGCCGTTGGCCTCGGGCAATAGATCATACTGAGCTGTTCCATGCACCTCGGGAAAAATATTCTGGTCTATTGACTGCTCAAGCATTAAATAATTGTATAATATTTCTGTGACCGCGTAGATTTTACGGTGCTAGAGAATTCGTCTGGATCTGCATCGGTCGTGTGCAGTGCAAACCGGGTGAGGGAATGTTGGCGTAAAGTGTATAAGGTATAAGGTTGTGGCGCGCTGTGGGCTGTAAGCTAAAACGAAGGGTAGGTTTGCCGTATTCCCGAAGGTCCACCAGTATACAGTTCCAGAGAAATAAAAGGCAATTGATACAGGATTCCACATTAATTGGACGAGACTCAACGATGGCAACATTATAACAATTTAACAGACAGACATGTTACAAACAAGTCGGATATGGCCAGTAGTAGCCTCCGGACTCAAGACTCTGGGAGAGTCGGACGTGGCCGGGGCTGGCCGCCGTATTCCAGACTGCGCATTGACAATTGTACATAACTATTTATAAGAATCTTAACAATGAGTATAAATTGACAGGTAATGATATAAGTAAGCTGACTGAAAGGTTCACAGATATAAAATAATTAAATAAACTCAATGAGTCTTTGATGTCCAAGAAATGAAAATCTGATAATTGCACAATGTTGTTTTAAGAGATAAACAGTCCTTGAGACATGACACTCTATCTCTTTGAAATCACATATAAAGTCTGAAAAGTGTCAATCACTAAATAAAAAAGTAACTTTGTAAGAAATAAACTGTGAGAAAAATATATTCGAAACAGATGTTGAATTTTACAAGTAAAGTAAAAAATAAATCATAATTGAACAGTGCATTTTGCACGATGATACTACATGTTTATAAGCAAATACAGATCTTAACACGTTGTCTCTAGCTTGATTCGCCGCATTTTATTCACATAGTTATGCCCGGTACGAAGGTAAAAAGACCATTGGCAAACGTTTTACACGCATGTTTATCGAACGCAAGCGCCAATGAATCTCTTAGTATATATGCGGATATCCTGGAAATTTTAAAGGGGGTTTTGAAGAATAATTTTGTATTCCGAGGAGGGGAAACATGCGCGGATCAGAAAATTTTTCCGGGGTGGGGGTTGAAAAGTCAGACGGTTTTTTGAGTTTGCCAAGGGATGTCCGAGGCATATTTGGTAAGTTTATAATGTACACGTAATTGAAAGAAATTTTTCTGGGGGGGGGGGGGGTTGGGGGTTCCAGATCCCCCCCCCTTCTAGATCCGCGCATGGAGAAGACCGGTGCCGGTAATTTTCCTGTAGTTTTAACCATTTTTATTTAATTATTCATGTTCATAATTATCAGAAAACCAATATTATCTTTCAAAGCAGTTGTAACTTAAGATACGAACCATTTAGTCTCGGTGAGTATTGCGTCCGCGTACGAAAGAAATGGCAATTTTCAAGAAATTCGGATGGACGATCTGTGTCCTAGGTCGTCCATCCGATTCTTTTTCAGACTAAAAGCTACAGTCCTGCAGTTAGAGATTGTCAAACTTTTATTGATTATGTCAATTTGTTTGTCTCAAAGAATCATTTTTTAAATCAATAAAGTTTTACCTTAAAAAAAAGAAAGAAATCGGGCACAATTTTCAATGTTACCATTTTACAATTTTATGGTCTAATAAAATTTCAAGAAACAACTGTTCATTGCTTTATCCGAAATATTGCATAAAAAAAAATTACATCGCATTTTTTAAATTACAAAAGGATATTCGAAATGAACTTGGATTAACCGCTAACAAACAGGCATAAAGAGAGACTGAGAACCAATTTGTTCTCTTTTTTTTTTTTACATCAAAAGAAATTCAAAAATAAATCAAAATATATTTTTTCTTTGTATGCGTTAATGAAAATGTAGATCAGCAAGGGGTTCTTTGTCGTGCAAGCACCTACTTAACAGATTGTTACACGGGTCTACAACGATGACAAATATCGAAAAGGCAATATTGTGGGTGATGGATGAATGTGTAGTTTGTTTTTGAAGTTTATTTTTGATACATGTAATTATATTTATCTGGATCGGTTATGTTTGTTGGTTTGTTTTGTTTATTAAAGAAGGGAATAAAGAAATGAGTAATTTCCAGACACGTGGCATCGTTTTTGAAAGTGTGTGTGTGTGTGGGGGGGGGGGGGGGGGGGGGGGCAAACTCATCCAACAAATCTTGACAAGCAAAAAAAAGAAAAAAAGAAGAATTTTGATTTTTTCAAAATTGTCAAAATTTCACCCATAATTTCATGATTTTCATATCATTTTTTTTACATGCTACCAAAATGGGGGGGGGGGGCAACTCCATGATAATTCAATTTTTGTATGTAAATTTTTAAAAAATAGTTGCTGCGAGAAAAAGTGGTGAGAGGACATCTTTATATCATATAACATGTGAAACTGATTTCATTCCACCCACAAGCTTGAAATAATTTTAATGAAAACAATATAAATAGACGTCATAAATCCCATATCAAACGACATATTACCACTTGATTCTGCGCGTCTTTTTAAAACATTTATAAACAGCGGCAAATTCTAAAATGTATTTTCAAAGGTAATGTTAGCTGCAAGTGTGTAGACCTTGTATGAAAAATTTCGGATGGTAGTCAATTTTTCCGGGATACAGACCGAGCGTGTACATGTACTAATCCTTCTTCACAATGTAATTTTTGTATATATCTTCTCTACACTGTAAACACAGTTTATTGAGAATAAAGTTCATTGGCATTGGTACATATATGCAGCTAAGGTAACTAAGAATGCTTCCGATAAAATACTAAGTTGAGTAATGCAAGCTTTTAAGAAAGCAATACTTATATTTGTTTAAAATATAACACCCCCAATACTTCGTCTTACATTCGCTATTTGTAGAACAAGCAGAACCAGTATCAGTCCGACCGGCCTCACCATATACATTGTTGAAATTTAATTGTCCTAGCATTGCATTGCTCTGCATGTACACAATTTCTTTTAAAAATTAAACACTTAAAGTGTTCATCTATATGGCTACACATAACGTACACACGTGATTCAAAATAACGCAGACGGAAAACGGTAAATAATTCAGTCATTAGGTCTACATTTAATAGAACTTGTAAAAAAACACATTGCAGGTCTGAATGTTTGTTGATATGTCAATCTATCAATATACAGTTTGTTAATTATTTTCGATTGCTAAGGCTACAGCGTATTTGATGAACATTGAACAACATTTTTTCCATGCCACTTTTTTCCATGGAAGATAGCGAGTACAAGTATAAAGCATTTATAAAATTTATTAAATTACCTCTTTAGAATTGTGTATGGAATAAATAATTTATAAGTTGCTGCTGAAGGTTGTTTGGTATTTTCGTTTGTAGATGTTTTGCAAGTAAAAAACGCGAAACGCGGGGCAAGTCATAATTAATATCCCTAATAATAGTAACTTAAAACTAGCGGCTTAGGATTCAAATATTATCGTATACGAATATTACATTCACTTTTTAAAATCATCTCCACGATGATAATTATATTATGTCCATTGCAAATCAGTATTTTTTTTTGCTTTAAAAGAAATATTCTATCGGGAGCAATCCCGCGTTCGCGTACATTTGTCATGTCAGTAATACACATTGTGCTTTATAAGACGGCCGTGTATACGTATTGTAGAAAATTTGAGTTTAATTACCATGTATTGGAACCATTTTATTAACACATCTCCCAGTATTGAAACAATTCAAAGTAACACAGTGGGGCGTTAAACGTGAACGTCCAGCTCTACAAGCACATGCACTGTCGTCTAGGCGACGGCCATGAATACAGCGAGCGACTCTCCTATCGATCGGTTACCTGAGTCTCGTAATGCATCTAAATATAGACAGGGGCACAGTTATGAAACAAACAACAAAAATAAGGTCAGAGAGGTTCATCTTTATGAAATGAAAATGTACATATGAATAAAAACATTTGGGAATTTTATGTGGAATTATTTTTGCGCGCTACATTTATCAGTTAGTGCATTACAAGAAGTCCTTTCATAACCTCATAAACGTGCGCACCCCCACAAAAATGGACCGAACTGACAACAATTGTTTCTGCAAATACTGACTATAAATTACGAAAACATTAAATTGAATACCATGGAAGGATTCAAAATTAATTTCTTTACAACTTTGCTTCAATAATGCATTAGAAATTTTTATTCCTTTTTAAGTTATTGACAAGAAACTTTGGACGCCTCTAACTCCCTAATTATAGGGGCCAGCCCCTTTTTCGGTATACCGAATGAAAGGTCTGGATAAGACCAACAACTTTTAAGATACATGTTATAACAAATTTTTATCAGGTAGAAAACTAACACGGAAAATACGCGAATTTTTTTGAATTTTTTTCTTACCTTTGTTTCAACATCTATACCACCCCTTTTATTTGCATTTAAATAATAAATGAAATATATCTCGCACAAATTCAATGTATTAGCTTCTAAAGCAGCCCATCTTTGAGACTCTGCCAGTCATCGTTATAGCTAAACCCCCCTGGACAAAAGAAGTCGTTAAATTTTACTAAAAGGGGAATAACTCAAAACCGGATATGGATTTTCCTCAACTAAAATATGCAACGACAACATCACGCGGCATGTTATCAGTCCTGAAAATTTCAATACAATCAGTGAACAAACGAGCGAGATATTAAGGATCAAAGTTGGCGTCTAGAAGAAAAAAAAAAATAATAAGAAATTTGAAAATTTTTCAGAATAATAGTAAGGTTTTCCGCTGAGAGCGGAAAACCTTAATTACTCTAGACAAAAGACAAAACAATTCATTTTGTTTAACTGTTTAATTCTGATCAAAGCAAACATCAGCATGTGTCAGTTCACAGTGTGTAAAAGTGGTTAATAACGAAATGACCTTAACTACACATCATCATTCGTGTAGTAGTGTACAGCAAAAGTTTAACAAGTGCTACATGTATCTACACTCTGCCCCAGATTATTATTTCCAACACCTGTGTTCATCATTTGACAAGATGGAAGAGGTGTTTCAAAATATTTACATTATAAAATATTTTGAACTTTGAGGCATTAATAAATAAAAAAAAAAATTAAATTTACTATAGGCCTAAACAAAATGTCAAAGCAAAGATATCTTTGGACATGGTATAAGACATGGTCTGAAGCTCAGAATTATACTAATTAGGAATTTCATATTTATCGGCTATTTGCTTCAGTAAGGGAGATTGCAAATTTACAAGTGCCACACATAATTGAAAAATCTTTGTGGACAAATGTCTGTATTGTGAAGGTATATGGTCTAGAATACAGTAGTTCTTGATTCTTTCATTTGCACGCTCCACGTGAATTCGACTTCTCCCAATCTTGTAACATAACTGTGCTTCTTCCTTTCTAAAATGAGATTTTGATGAAAGAAAAAAGGTGTTATGTTTAATGTTACACTTGATGGAAGTTTTTCGAAAATGTTAAACCCCTTATCTGCAAGGATCATGTCACCTGGCTTTAACATATCCAAAACTCCACAATGATCGAATATGGCAGCATCAGAGGTGGAACCAGGATAGAGTTCGGAACAATACACAAGTGCCCCGTTTGGTGCTACACAAGTAACAGCCTTTGCTGTATGGCGACTTTTATAGTTGCTATAAGATAAGGACTGGCTGTTCATATTTGAGGTACATCCTGGGTAATCTCTGTGGCATCCATAGCGATTCTTGCCGAGGAGAACTCATCGAATGATTTTGGCATTGATCCTTTTCACTTTAACTGGGAAGGTATTCCTACAGTTTTCATCACTCCTTCGAATAGAATTTCATGAAGCGCTGCAACATATGTATTGAAGATATTGGATACTGTAGATTTGCTGGTGTTGAATCTTTCCGCCAAATCTAGATCCCTGAGATTCAGACGCAATTTCATAAGGGTCATAAGGAGTTGGTCACTGGTACTAAATCCTTGTACTGTCCATCCACTGAAATAGTTAAATGGACCCATCCTCTCCAAAACATTGACCAACACATTGAATACCTCGGTGGGAAATGATGTATATAATAGCATCTGTAAAATAAAACATCCATGTCAAATAATTTTATTCATACTATCACTATATTACATGTGATATACTTTTAGTTAGGAATTTTAACCATCTTTTTCAGGTAGAACTAAAAGCTATATCAGTACATGCAGTATGAAAATGTTATGTTCTACCTGTGAAATCATAGTTATATAGAACAAATTTATCTTTAAGAACTACAATGTATATATATGATTTACAAAATCAACAACTCGATACATTATCTTTTTTCTTTAAAAAAAAAACATGTATAGAACAATCAATTTGAATCTATGGAATACACTCGTGTAACAAACCTTGTCTAGGTCTTGTATTATGTTTCTTATGGTAAAAGGTTGTTTTCTTAATCTTAGAGATTCTAATTCTCTTTGGAGGTCTTTGACCTTTTCTTCCAAATCATTTACACTTTCTGTAATGTTAACAAAAGCTATAAGCAATTTTTTCTTTAAATCTTACTTATGTTGAGAAATGTTTAATAGAGAATATAAGCCTTTGTCTGCAGGCATATAATAGAATAAGTTAATATGCCCATTTCCTCCAACTATAGACATACAGAAAATTGGTATAGGAATTTCATTTTTTGAGTAATGAAATTTGAAGTTTGCTCATATTTTTCTTTCCCTAATGATTCAAATTATAATTAAGTAATTAATTTATCTAAGAACATGTGTACCCTCTGATGTCTCCGGTAAAGAAACAGCATAGCAGTGATCATGATCAGTGTTGTTGCCTTGCACATCTTTGGACAATGTTTCCACGGGACCTGTTCTATCTGCAAACCAAACAAATTAATTTTATGGTTTTTTTTTTGTCATTAATGGTTTCATTGTGAAAATGTTTATACTCCATTCTTTATTCACATATATTATTAATTAAGAATATCTCATTTAAAACTTTCGCAAGCAAGACCAAGTATTCTGATGTTTCTGTATGGAAGTAAAGTGTAAGAATATGAAAAACGTATAACCTTCAAAGGAATCTGGAGCATCATTACAGTGTTCATGGCTTGATTTTGCTTTCTCTTCTATTTCTCCTTCAACAAGTCTAAGTCTGTAAAATTGAATGACATACTGTTGCATTTTTTTTTTGAAAAATAAAAAAAAACATTTGCTTCATGTGATTTAAATTGTACCAGTACTTGGAATCGTAAATTATTGTTGATATACATTATTGTGTACAACTTCCTCCCTTTAAGGAGAGAAGGGATATTATTATAAGTTCATAAGTAAAAATTAAAATTCTCTATCCTACAGCTCAGTGAAATTGTCAAATAAGTAAACACAGAGAGAGATGATTGAGTCAAAAAGTACAAGTCAAGAAGAGTGCTTCCACTGTATAAAGTAGTACATAAACTTAAACTATACATGGTCAATGTAGAGTTCTAAACATTTACCTTTTTGGCTTAGAATGGTCTGGAAAGCAACCAAGATTTTTGCTATAAGCAAAAATTGTTGGTCCATTTTCCTTTACACCATCCTTAAAATGACAGCTACACAGCCTGTCGTTGGCGGTATAGGCTCTATCTGCTCTCCTGTAAAGACAAGATTAACCATGTTAACAGAGGATTTTAACATAGGTATAATACAAACTGGACCGCCATCTTTACAAATATTTGTCGGTGTTTTTTTTATTTCTTAACTTTCCTTTTTTTAAAGATTCACTATTTGTTATTTCCTTAAAGTTTAAAACAATTCAAAATGCCTATTGCGCCAATCACCCTCATCAACCTAGCTATTCTTCTCTCGCGCACAAACACATCACATGCATCCAACTATATTTAATATTATCAGAAAAGAATTATGCTGCAAATTTAACTCAGACTTGGCTATGTAAAGTACAGTTTGAAAGATCTCGTTACAAAACTAAATCCATTAACTTTTCACGTGGAAATGACAGTACAGTGGACTTTAGCATAAACACTGCACCGTGACTTTGAATTACGCTTTTCTTATCTACTTTCAAAATAAAACAGGTGAAATTGCATATTTACCTGCACCTCTGTATCCACTTATTCCTTTTCTTCGGATTTGTTAGAAATCTAAACAAGCTGCACGTTCTTTTCGCCCCTGTCATATGATTGCATCCGAATGCAAAACATAGCGGCATCTCGTCTGCTGCCCGGAAGTTGTAAATCGAAAGTGAAAGTAAACGAGACTTTCCGACCCTATTCCCGGGTACATCTTTATCAAAACTTAACATCCTCAACAAATATATTAATTATGGTTATAAAGTCATATTTCCGTTTGTAGGTACAAGAAAACACACAAATTACGTCCGTGTGAACGTATTGAATTGCAGTAATCCACGAATATTGATCCCCACAAGTTTTATTTATTCCACGGTAAACTGATGAACTTTGTCTGTCTTAAATAATGTTGTGGCTTCATTGTGATTATATTAAGAATAAAAAGAATGATGTTCAAGTCTCGGGTACACGCATTGAAAAGATGCAATTGATTGATGAGAATATTCTTTTATAAGAATTGTCTGTTTGTACCTGTTTACATCGTATTTACTAATGATAGAATATATATTAGTCATAAATGAAATGAGCCCCATAGTGAATATATTTTCTTCTAAACGATGATTATCATGTCACTGCATGATAGTCAATGGACGTTTATCACTGGGGAGATTTGTTATCCAATGCTGAGATCAACGCAACATTTTTTTTTCTCAAAATATTCAAATTATAATTGTTATTGCATAGGTCAAAAAATACATATTTGTAAAGGTTTTAACAAGCATTCACCGGAAACATCAATTTCATACTTATCTTAAATGTTACAAACACTGACATGAGTGCAGAGAACAAAAACAAAAATAATATGGACCCGTATATGCTGGCTTACATTATTGTATTTATTCTTGATATGCATAAAAAGTATCTCTGTTGGATTTTTATCGTAAACCTCCAAGCCTATTTTTAACAATTTATTGTTATTTTACTCATGTAGGTCCCTTGGTGGAAATCAGATAAGTAAGATCGACAGCAACACCTTTCAGGGCCTACTACAACTTCAAACACTGTAAGTCTGTTACTTTGATGTTTTATTTCTAGGAATAAATATTTCGCCGATTTATTTGTTAAATAAAAACGATTTTGCCTGGTCCTATTTAACGGTTCTAATCCACTGCAGGTTAACCTTTACTGAATTGTCATTGATGATGAAATATTTCTTTTGAATAAGAAATATAAATTGATTTTGTAATAGTCGACTTAAACAACTTAAAATATGAATACGGTCCTAACAATGCTTCTTGGATATATTTTGTGTTCCAATAAGGGATAAAGAACATGCAATAAATTGTATTATGGCTGTTAAACATTTGCTATTGATTCACCGAATGTGTTATTGTCAACCACTTCTCAACAGCAATTACATATCATGATGAAAATAGAAGTCACTGCACATTCCAGTTAGTATGGTCATAACCCTACATTGACCATGGTAATTTCTAAAAATGCATCACAGTATTTTCAATATTTCTATCAAAAATGTAATGTCTATAAAATCAAATGATAATATTTCAATACCAGGAATTCGCGAGAATTATTAAAAGGTATTTGTTATGCTAGTTTCATTAAATATAATACGCTTTCGAAGATATGACTGCTTATTAGGCGTTCTTAAACCTTATGATTTTACTTTGAACTTGAAGCATTAACTTGTTCTATTGTACAACTGTCCGTCATACTTTTACAGCATTATTGTCGCTTTTAAGGCCTGTTTAGAAGTAGATTGTCAAATTTTGTTTGGCTTGAAATATGATTTTTTGACTAGAAAACATCATTTTAAATTAGGTACATAAACTGACAAAACACCAGAGGTAGCAAAATATCCCCTAATTCAAATTTTACATATACTATGATTTAAAAGCTTACTTTAAAGTAAATGTAAAAAAAAAATGTACATGACTAAGAAACAAATTCAGGATGTTGCGTAACCTGCCCCATCATCTCATGAAACTTAAAAAGAAAACAAAATGGAGGCAGGGAAAATGGCCGATTGAGAAAAACTGCAGCCAATGCTTACACATAATAAAGACTTTAATATGCATGTGAAGAGGAATGCACAAAAATAGATTTAAAATTATTGAATAAGTTATGAGTATTATCTATTCAAAATGAAACTATTGTCGTCACTGGCAATTAAACATTGAACATTTTATCAAAATATGTTGCACGATATTAAGCAAACAAAATACAGATACAGCATTTTAATCTCTTTCAAAACAAAAGTCTTTCAAGTTCAAAATCCCACATACAAACAGCACACGGCATTAAATTTTAATAGGTTTTTTTTTAGCAAGAAGTCTACCTATTCTTACTTTATTAACGTTTCAAAGAACAGTGTCAAAGAATGTTGACATTATTAAGGTGTATGAGGTCAACGTGGACATTTTTGTCAGATACAAGGGGTATGACTATGATATAAAAGGGGGAATAATCGACCATGCAAAGCACCTGTGTATTGTTTTAATGGTGTGTTATGTGGGTTTTTTGATTGATTTTGAGCTATTTTATGTTTGTCTTAATTTTTTGCAACCTTGATGGATTGGTTGTCCTATTGTAGTTTGATAATGACTGAGTAAAAAAGCTATGGTTACCACGCGCAAAATCTTTGTGACTGCGTCTGCATCAATGACAATGATATGCATTTAAACATTCAACATTGCCACAATTTTCTTTTAAATAAGCCTTTGCTGGTATGGTACTTGTTTGTCAAACTTTGATTCCATGTACATTTATGTACATGAATTTCTTTTTTGACAGCCATTATAAGTCAATGATAAAATGTCACCATAGGTTGTCCAACATAGAAGTGTTTCTTCCCTCAGTCTAACGTCGTGTTTCTCTCTGCCCTTGTGCAGAATTACATACCGCAACTGAGGTGTGTGCATAGGTTTTTATGGTTTCCATTTAATCGTTAAAATCATGTTTAATTTAACATCAGTAAAGTATCTTCGAGTTGAAATTTAATTTAAAATGACATATATGTAGTGAGTGAGGAATGACAGTCGTTGTCCAGAACTAATAGTTGATATTGTGACTTTATCAAGAGTTGTTGGTTTATGGAAATCGGATTTATACCAAACCATGTCATGCGTTCATTAGAATGGTGACCTTTTCTTTCTCTTCGAATGTGATTGAACTATTATTGGCATTTGCTAAAACGTAAAAGATTAATAAATGAAAAATAACAATTAACCAATAGAAAATAATACATAAACCAACAGGGACAAAATAATTGGTTACGTACTACATTTTATTCCTCAATGAAAGCAAAATTAAGTAGCAAAGTTGTCTAGTTTGTATTATACATTCAAACAAGACTGTAACAATACGTAAAGTAAATATTATAGACTTCAAAATGTAAACCATTAATTTCACTGGTGGCATATCAATAAGATGTTTTGGCTCCCAATCTGACATTGTGTATTTAATAATGAGAATTTGTGTTTTATCTCTGTTTACAACTATGAAATGCTAATAAATATTATAGATATCTAATGTACTCAAGAACTATCACAATTGTTTTAACCGCTATTATCTGCTTCTTGGTTAATAGAAAACGCAATTAGAATATTTTAATAATATGGATCTCATACTTGCTAATTAAAATTTGTCATAATTTAAGCATGTAAAAGGCAGAATATTTTCACTGATTAATTATGTAAAGCGTCTAATTTCTGATATTTGACCCGAAATGTCAATACTTAAAGATTAGGAGACGATGGCTTAAATGCTTCGATATAATTACTTTATCAAGCGTTGTAGGTTCAATAATCAATCATAGTAGTCATACAATTATAAATAATATTTTCATTTAAGAACAAATTTTCTTCAGTGACTATGCCGATTACTGAATTTAAATGATAGAAACATTTCTTAAATGTTAGTAGCAATGTGAAGAATGCTAAACTAGTATAATCTGGAAATATTGAAATACAGCACAGATCGCTAGGAAGATTAATCTCTATATTTAAATCAAACTTACGTGGTATAATATTTGCATATAGAAAGTGTTACTGTATTATTCATTGTGTGTATATATTTTACTGTTGAGGATGGACAATAACTAAAATAATATATGTTCTTATGTATATGAGATTAGATTAAAATAGGTAAGCTTCACAAAACAAAATTGTAAAACAATAAGCCAGGATTGTTTTGTTGCAAACAGATAAGTGAGAAACAATATTTTGGTTAGGCATTGCAGAATTTTTTCTTCAAGGGTTTGATATACTGCATGAATGCATATGATTTACATACTAAATTTTATAACATTTTTGGCTTACAGTTTAAGTAGCCAATTATGATTTGCATTTCGTAAATTTTTGTTTCGTTACTTTGTGCACGTGCATTGTACAAAAATACTTTACCTATAATGGATAATGTTCAAAATTGACCATTCCTTCATATAGCATTATTTCACTCATATTCCCATGAAATAATTGACCTCTATCTGCTCGAAAGTGAACCACCTGAGCCCTTCACCTTTATAAAGTAACATTAAATAACAAATAGGTATGTTGTGCTCTGCCAGTCTTGTGACTTTGTTATTTAACGAAATGTGATTTGAAATGATCAGGAAAATGACAATAGATGATTATAAAACAATAGTTATTAAGGTAATATAAGATTAATCATGAATTTATGAATATTTGATTCTTTATGCCATATTATTTTACAACTAAAATAATCAATAACTCCCATTAGTCATGTAATAAATGATGTGATTAATTAGATAATTTATGAAAAACATAATCCTTGTGGTCTGAAAGCGCCATACTAAATAAAATAATAAAAATATGGAACATTTTTTTCTTCATTATATACATGTCAATGAAAAAGGAGGATGGGTTGGGGACGTTTAATGATCGCTTTGAACATGTTCAATGCTTAGCTATCGGCGTCCTGAAAGAAAGTGAATATTCTCGCTATTAAAATGACGCTTTCACAATTTTACCGCGAAATAAATCCATTGGTTAAATCCGGAGATATGATTTAGTGTCCATATATGAATATGCTGTTTAACTTTTGATAATACCGCAGGAAGGATAACCCTCGCGGACTTTTCAAATTTTTAACATGCATACCATGTTTTTAGATATCTTAAAATTCTTGTAAAATATGCTTGCAAACAAATAAAAACTTGAAATTTAAGAAATGTTTCATTTTCTAGATTGACTTAAAATTCATTTGCATGAACGTTTTGGTTTCTTTGGTTTTTCTCTTACCAATTATTCGATTTAACAGTGTTATTATCCCAAACGTCGATACATTGCATTGTTTTTATTGTATTCATTGATAGGTCTCTATATTCCAACCAAATAAGTCAGATTGACAATATTACATTTCAAGGGCTGTCAAAGCTAAGAGAATTGTGAGTAAAATATTTTTTGTCTACTTTCATGTTACTTTTGAACTCTATAACAGTTGTAGAAAAACTTCAGACTTTTTTCCCCCATAAATGTAGGAGTTACATGAAAACGATATGTCATTGACATTTCATCGTAACGACAGGCCAAAAATGTTAAGACGTCTACAGCGTTTTAGTTAGATAATTAATTAAATAATTATTTAATTCTGTTTAGGAATAATAGCTCATAGAATCTCACCCTTGTAAAAGTATCCGACCTTAGTAACAGCGATCAATGTTATGTAGTATGAACTTTTCTGGGGGATCTTGTTCTGAGTAAAATCCCCTACGGAGAACAATGAAGACTCAATTCTACTACAGATTCCTGTAAGAAATTGCATTATTTTTTTTTCTTACCTTATTCATGAAAATTGACACCCGGTATAACGAAGAATATTGACCCAGGGGTCATTTTTCAACGATGAATATTGAGCTGGGGTTCAATTCAAGTTACGACATCGACACGTTGAAAAATGACCCTGTTGAAAGTTGACTCCGACTTCAGAGTTGTTTTGAATTGTCTTTGAACTGAACTGGTACTTCACTGTTTAAATGTACATATATGTATTTGAAAGTGACAGTTTCAAAACTTTAACTCTTTCATACTGTCCGCTTTATTTGCCAACTTGGGTGATTTGACATGTTTAAGGTTGATTTTATCGACTACAATCATCAATTATTACACCGAAAACTTGGTAGATATCTATTCATTATACTATGTAAAAAAAACTTACGAGAAAAGCTTTTTCTTCTGAATTAGAGGTATGAGACGTGGTAGCAAATCCTTCTTTATTACATAAATTGGATTTTCATTCCCTATTGGAACATAATTAAAAGGTCATAAATGACCGATTGATTATAAGTTTTTGCTGTTAGTATTTTTGTAGCTTAAAAAAATACGTTATTTGTTTTCAAGTGTACTTAAATAGAAAATAAATAATGTCTCTTTTCTCCAAAAGTGACATTAACCCTAACTATTCCCTTTAACTGATGTAAACTCATCATAATCTCTGATAAATATGTCCAACAAATAATGGCCGTAAACTTTACTTTTTAGGCACATCGGCATAGCTTAATTCAACAGACCCCTGACGTTTCCTTCAATAAAAAAATGTATACACTCTTCCATTTTAATACTGTATTTTAAAATAATTGGTTACAGTAACTTCAGAACATTAGCTATCAAATTTAATTTTGAAAAGTTTTGATGGGATCGATCATGCGAATAGTACGCTTACAAGCGAACTATCTAATAAACCTCGTATGTATTGCTGTTATTTGATCATCAATAAGCAAACTATAAATTAAGCTGAAAACATAGCTCCCGTCCGTTAAAAATGAGGAGCGTCGATTAAACATTTTACGCTGGTCATGAATACTACATGTAGAGGAAAACACCAAACGCCATCAATCTAGTGCTCATACTAAATTGACGAAGGCGGTCAAAAATGGCCCTCAAGAGTCAAATTCACACTATATGGAATTAATGGGGACCTTATCTATTTATCCATTACTATCGTCTTTTTTAAAGAGACATTTGACCCTCTCAATGGTGTTCAATTAAATATAGTTGCCCAAACCTGAAGATAAACATCATGACGATGAAAGGGTTGAGGTTGTTGCGAACAGACTTGTGTATAAAAACAGTATCTCTCTCTCGCAGATGCAGGCCTTATCTGTACCTGGTCCAATACTTACCGAATTGGTCCATAACTCTTAGCCATGAACTGTATTCTAAGGACAAGTACGAGTGCAATTATATTAATTCCAGGGAAAAAACCACAAGTGTTTACTTAGCACCACAAAGAGCCGATGACGGGCAAACTACAAGAGTTGTCTTTTCTATGGTATATTGTCCTCACATTAAATTAAAATAAAATTTAGGTAAAACTTGACGTTGTTTTAAAAGAAAGTCCTGTAACCCCATTTCTTACAAATCCTAAACACTATAACATAAAAAAGGATCTAAATAATATTATATGATGATACGAATAAAGTGTTTATGAAATGTACCTTAATAGAATATATAAGGAGTCTTTTGATAATACGCTTTTTCAGATTAACGTCCATAACCTTAACAATCAAACCTTACTGGGTAAAGGTTAATGCTGTTTTTATGCAGTATAAATGAAATTTGTAAATGCTGCTGTCAAAAGCATGTGAAACAAGTGTTTTGAACAGAACAACATTAAACTTATGGATGGTAAATATTTGACCTAATATGGAAAACTGTGAATCTAATTTATTTGGGCGTATTTGTAAACAATTCATCATGACCTCAACTAAATAGGACAATATTTATGTGGTGCTAGTTAAAAAAGAAAAATAATTTAATAGATTATACAGAGACTAGTAATTTAGCGAGGACAACGTATCAGAAGTTTCTTTTAATGCACACAAACGGCAAACTCTGGATTTGTAGAGGGAGAAGATATGGGTCTGATAGAGTTGTAACATAATACATTTGTTTATTTGAAATAGTTCAATAAGAAAATTTAAAATGTGACGGAATCGGACAAAAAGTAGAAAATATCCAAAATATGCACAACAAGAGTCATACAGGCATTTACTGTCAACTGAGTACCGTAGTCCTAGCTTTAGATTGACATGTCAGAGAGTCATTTTGTTTTCAATTTCAAGCTCCATACTGGAGTCTAACCCTAATCCGAGTCTCCTCTAACTGTTACTCCTGTATTTTATGATTTGATGTTTGAAAAACGTTTATTCAATCATAAAAGGGAGGTACGAATCGGGGGGAATATTGAATTATCTTTTTTTTTAGCTCCATGGGCCAAACATTGGCAATATCTGGTGACCTGCACTACTTTAATGGTCAATCTTTTATCTCATTTAATTTCTACACGCATACAACGCACAGAAATAAAAGTAGTCTTCCTAAAACAGAACACATGTTTTATCTACTTAGTATTATGGCTTAATGACAATTTTCCTTTGGTTTTTAAAATGAATTATAAAAATGTAAATTGTGTGATGCACAAGAAACAGCAATAGGTTACCTGAGTCACTATACTGCCATATTTGTCAACCCCCATCTCTACCTTTTCCAGATAAAAAAATATCAATCCCTTCCCCATAGAGAAGTGAAGAAGATGATATTCTAAGATTCAATTAATTTTCACTATATGGCAAATTTGCCACACCCTTAGGCCTAAACTCCTGAAATGAGGGCATGAGTATAACAATTTAGATAGAGGGTTACATGAACATCATAACCATGCATTCAATTTATTTCGTATATATACATGTTAGTAGAGAAGATTACTTTATAAGATTAAATAGATTTGCACTATATGGCCATATTGGTCGCATCCTAGCGCCTAAACCCCAGACAAAGGGGCCATGAATTTCACAATTGTCTCAGAGGAATTTATGTACATTATAGCCATTCATTTAGTTTTATACTATATGGCAAATTTGCCACACCCTTAAGCCTAAACTCCTGAAATGGGGGCATGAGTATGACAATTTAGATAGAGGGTTACATGAACATCATAACCATGCATACAATTTATCTCGTAAATATACATGTTAGTAGAGAAGATTACTTAATAAGATTAAATAGATTTGCACTATATGGCCATATTGGTCGCATCCTAGCGCCTAAACCCCAGACCAAGGGGCCATGAATTTTACGAATTGTCTCAGAGGAATTCATGTACATTATAGCCATTCATTTAGTTTTATCCAACATGTGTGGGAGTAAAAAAGAGGATTTTTTAAAATGTGACTTTTTTCGTATTTGGTCCCACCCATGAGATTCTTGGGGTGCTATGGTAATAAATTCTATAATTTATATTCATCTTATCCTAGAAATGCTTTAAACCAAAAATAGTAAACATTGACCTTTTAGTTTTCAAGAAGTAAAAAATGTAAAATTTGAAATGGTCGACGACAATGCTTCAACCTAGAGAAGAGACATTCTCTTTTATAATTGCTGCCCTTAAAGTAAAAAAAAAAGATACCATAATTTTCAAAATATTTCTGCAATGGATGCTGTATTAGTACTCAGGATTTGGGGATCAGTGGATCAATAGCCTTGTGCCAGTACCAATGCATTCTCCCACTGCTTGAAAATAATTAGCCTGACAGACAACAAACCTGATACAGTACAATAAAAAATATATTAATAGAACTTGATCAATATAAATTCAAGGAAAATAGGTATGACGATCATTTGAAAAACCATAAAAGCATGATAATTTGCGTTACAAAACTTTCTTAATACTAAGCAACTGTTTGTGTTTATATTTTTTTAGATATAAAATTCAACATTCATTAATTTTATGAAATTTATGTTATTAACATACCAAAGCATTGATTGTGATCAGTTGTATTGAATACATCAAGATTTATATCACCAACAGTTAAAACTTTTCTTTGAAATTTGAAAATAAACTGAATTCCAAAATAAGCTGATGAAATTTGTTACTTCCTTGTCGTTAGTAGGTTTGAACGAAAGATATATTTGTGTGCCATAAGACCAAATCTTACCTATTACGTGTAAATTCAATATCATGGTCAACAGTTTTAAATAAATTCCACACTTTTAAAAACAGTGCCTTAGATAAACAGTGGAATCCACGTATATATTTAATCAGAACCGAAATAGTGGTTGTCAGAAAAAAACCCAAACAAATACAAAAGCAGAAACAAAAAAAACCCAAGAGAACGTGCATATAAAACTGTTTCATATAGAATTGGCTAAAGGTCCGAGTTTGCTTATTATTGCAAAATGTTGAACACACATGTATATACATTAACATTTAAAAACAATTATCACTTTTAGGAAATTTAAACATGTTTTATAGTCATATCTTATTGAGACTTGAAAACGAGAGATAGAAAACGTTTCGATTTGTTGGGGTTTTTTTTAATAAAAAGAGGTGATTTTATTGGTCAAAAATTCTTCTGCAGTCTCCTAATGGCCATTAAGAAAAAGTATTAGGAGAAAAAATATCAATTAAAGCAAATAAACGAAGAAGTCAAACAAAATGCTAAAAAGTTATATAAAAACAAGATTTGAGCATGTACGGAATTATCAACTTCAAAATGTAATACTGTAGATTCCTTATTTTACGCGAGTACTTAATTCCGCGATTCAACGGTTTTCCATCAAATCGCGAGAACATAAAATCGCGTATGTCGAAATTTTATCATTGTTTCATGTAGTTTACATATGTCTAAAAATTAAAAGCGAGATTTTAAAATTCGCGAGACGGGCTTCTCGCGATTTTACGCGGATATTAATTCCTCGCGTTTAATTAGGAATTTACAGTATTAAATTTAACTATATTCATGTTAATCTATAGCAACGACAACGTTAAATATCAAAATGGTATGATCTCAATAATAATATTATCAGTAGGACGTTCATATACTAAATGTTGACATATTTATGTGTCCCAAGATCATCAAGTGCTTTTAGATTAAATCAAAATTGAAACACAATTTAAAAGTTATTACAAATTGAGTATTGAAATGTAACCAGTGTATAATGTAGCGTTGTTTTTGGATGTCTAAATGGCAAAAATAAGTTATAAACACGAATAATTAACTTTAACTAGAATAGGAAACATTTCCAAATGCAATCACTCTATGTCTGTGATATTCTTTCCTCTGGCATGTTTTTGTCAACATTGTGATTGACATATATGTTTTTATGTATTCATTTAGGGAACTTAGTTGGAACCAGATAAACAGGATTGACAGTAATGCCTTTCAGGGATTATCACAGCTTGTAACATTGTATGTAAACAAAAATCTATTACTTCATTTACCTACCTTTTTTCTTAATCAGCTTAAAGGATAATTACAACATTCAGAAGTTGGAGTTCTATTCGCTTTTCGCTATTCACTATTCGAATAGCGAATATAATTATCTGGTCGGTTCGCTATTCAAATTACCGTTAACATGCTAATAAACGTAAATTCAAAATTTCATATAAACTTCCATTTTTAATTGAAAAAACACTTTTATAGTAAAAATTATTACTTGCTGACCTCACCTGAACATTGACATAATGAACACGACCAGTAAGAAGCCTAGCTAGCCTGGCGAAAATAGGACATTTCGTACAATACATCTTTCAGTACAGGGCATATTTCAAGGGGCTTGTATCCCATATCTGGGCCTTCATATTTGGTGGGGATGGGGCCCTGGGATAGACCAGCCGACCCTCAAAAGGAATTGGGTTTACACGGCCATTAACAGGCTTAGCTAGCCTGGCGAAAAAAAGAAAATAGTATAATAGAATTATGGAATAACTTTCAAGGGGCTGACTTACACCCTGTATCCCATATCTGGGCCTTCATATTTGGTGAGGATGGGCCCCGGGACAGCCCAGTCGACCCTCAAAAGGAATTGGGTTTACACGACCAGTAAGAGGCTTAGCTAGCCAGGCGAAAAATGCGACATTTCGTATAATACGTGTACAGTTATAATGGGATTTCTTTCAATTGGCTGGCTGACACCCTGTATCCCATATTTGGGCCTTCATATTTAGTGAGGATGGGACCCCGGGACAGCCCAGTTGACCCTCAAAAGGAATTGGGTTTACACGACCAGTAAGAGGCTAAACTAGCCTGGCGAAATTAGGACATTTCGTATAATACAGTTATAATGGAATTTCTTTCAAGGGGCTGGCTAACACCCTGTATCCCACAACTGGGCCTCCATATTTGGTGAGGATGGGGCCCTGGGATAGACCAATTGACCCTCAAAAGGAATTTGGTTTACACGGCCATTAACAGCCTAAGCTACAGTAGCCTGGCGAAAATAGGAAATTTCGTATAATACAATTATAATTGGATATCTTTCAAGGGACTGGCTTACACCCTGTACCCCATATTTGGGCCTTCATATTTGGTGAGGATGGAGTCCCAGGACAACCCAGTCGACCCTGGAATTGGGTTTACACGACCAGTAAGAGGCTAAGCTAGCCTGCCGAAAAAAGGAAATTTCGTATACTACAATTATGATGGAATATCTTTCAAGGGGACGGCTTACATCCTGTATCCCACAACAGGGCCTTCGTATTTGGTGGGGATTGGGCTCCAAGACAGCCCAGTCGACCCACAAAAGGAATTGGGTTTACACGACCAATAAGAGGCTTAGCTAGCCTGGCGAAAATGCGGCATTTTGTAAAATACAGTTAGAATGGGATTTCTTTCAAGGGGCTGGCTAACAACATGTATCCCACAATGGGGCCTTCGTATTTGGTGGGGATTGGGCCCCTGGGACAGCCCAGTCGACCCACAAAAGGAATTGGGTTTAAACGATCAGTAAGAAGCTTAGCTAGCCTTGTGAAAATGCGACATTTCGTATCATACAGTTATAATGGGATTTCTTTCAATGGGCTGGCTTACACCGTGTATCCCATATTTGGGCCTTTATATTTGGTGAAGATGGGGCCTCAGGACAGCCCAATGAATCCTGAAAAGGAATTGGGTTTACACAACCAGTAAGAGGCTAAGCTAGCTTGGCGAAAATAGGAAATTTCGTATACTACAATTATAATGGAATATCTTTCAAGGGGACGGCTACATCCTGTATCTCAAAACTGGGCCTTCATATTTGGTGGGGATTGGGCCCCAAGACAGCCCAGTCTACCCTCAAAAGGAATGGGTTTACACAACCAGTAAGAGGCTTAGCTAGCCTGGCGAAAATGCGAAATTTTGTATGATCCAGTTATAATGGGATTTTTTCAATGGGCAGGCTAACACACTGTATCCCATATTTTGGCCTTCATATTTCGTGAGGACAGGGCCCTAGGACAGCCTAGTCGACCCTCAAAAGGAATTAGGTTTACATGACCATTAACAGGCTTAGCTAGCCTGGCGAAAATGCGATATTTTGTATAATACAGTTATAATTGGATTTCTTTCAATGGGCTGGCTAACACCTTGTATCCCATATTTGGGCCTTCATATTTTGTGAGGATAGGGCTCCGGGAGAGCCCAGTCGTCTCTCAAAAGAAATTGTGTTTAGACGACCAGTAAGAGGCTAAGCTAGCCTGGCAAAAATAGGACATTTCATATAACACAGTTATAATTAGATTTTTCTCTAGGGGCTGGCTAACATCCTGTATCCCACATCTGGGGCTTCATATTTGGTGAGGATGGGGCCCTGGGATAGACATGTCGACCCTCAAAAGGAATTTGGTTTATCCGGCCATAAACAGGCTAAGTTTGCCTGGCGAAAATAGGACATTTCGTATAATACAATTATTATGGGATATCTTTCAAAGGGCTGGCTTACACCCTGTATCCAATATTTGTGCCTTCATATTTGGTGAAGATGGGGCCCTGGGACAGCCCAATCGACCCTCAAAAGGAATTGGGTTTACACGACCAGTAAGAGACTAAGCTAGCCTGGAGAAAATAGGAAATTTCGTATAATACAATTATAATGGGATATCTTTCAAGGGACTGACTTACATCCTGTATCCCATAGTTGGACCTTCATATTTGGTGGGGGTTTGGTCCCATGACAGCCCAGTCGACCCACAAAAGGAATTAGGTTTACACGGCCATTTACAGGCTATGCTAGCCTGGCGAAAATAAGAAATTTCGTAATAATACAATTATAATGGGATATCTTTCAAGGAACTGGCTTACACCCTGTATCTCATATTTTGGCCTTCATACTGGTGCGGATGGGGCCCCGGGACAGCCCAGTCGACCCTCAACAGGAATTGGGTTTACACGAACAGGAAGAGGCTAAGATAGCCTGCCGAAAATAGGAAATTTCGTATACTACAATTATAATGGAATATCTTTCAAGGGGACGGCTTACATCCTGTATCCCACAACTGGGCCTTCGAATATGGTGGGGATTGGGCCCCGAGACAACCCAGTCGACCCTCAAAAGGAATTGGGTTACCACGACCAGCAAGAGGCTAAGCTAGCCTGGCGAAAATAGGAAATTTCGTATACTACAATTATAATGGAATATCATTCAAGGGGACGGCTAACATCCTGTATCCCACAACTGGGCCTTAGTATTTGGTGGGGGTTTGGCCCCAAGACAGCCCAGTCGACCCTGAAAAGGAATTGGGTTTACACGGCCATTTACAGGCTATGCTAGCCTGGCGAAAATGAGAAATTTCGTATAATACAATTTTAATGGGATATCTTTAATGGGACTGGCTTACACCCTGTATCTCATATTTGGGCCTTCATATTAAGTGAGGATGAAGCCCCGGGACAGCCCAGTCGACCCTCAAAAGGAAGTGGGTTTACAAGACCAGCAAGAGGCTAAGCTAGCCTGGCGAAAATAGGAAATTTCGTATACTACAATTATAATGGAATATCTTTCAAGGGGACGGCTAACATCCTCTATCCCACAACTGGGCCTTCGTATTTGGTGGGGATTGGACCCAGAGACAGCCCAGTTGACCCACAAAAGGAATTGGGTTTACACGACCAGCAAGAGGCTTAGATAGCCTGGCGAAAATGCGAAATTTTGTATAATCCAGTTATAATGGGATTTTTTTCAAGGGGCTGGCTTACACATTGTATCCCGTAATTTGGCCTTCATATTTGGTGATGACTGGGCCTCGGGACAGCTTAATCAACCCTCAAAAGGAAATAGTTTGCACCGTCAGTAAGAGGCTTAGCTGCTAGCCTGGTGGTAATGCGACATTTTGTATAATACAATTATAATGGGATTTCTTTCAATGGGCTGGCTTACACCCTCTATCCAACATCTGGGCCTTCATATTTGATGAGGATGGGGCCCCAGGACAGCGCAATCGATCCTTAAAAGGAAGTGGGTTACCATGACCAGTAAGAGGCTAAGCTAGCCTGGCAAAAATAGGACATTTCATATAACACAGTTATAATTAGATTTCTTTCAAGGGGCTGGCTAACATCCTGTATCCCACATCTGGGGCTTCATATTTGGTGAGGATGGGGCCCTGGGATAGACATGTCGACCCTCAAAAGGAATTTGGTTTATCCGGCCATAAACAGGCTAAGTTTGCCTGGCGAAAATAGGACATTTCGTATAATACAATTTTTATGGGATATCTTTCAAAGGGCTGGCTTACACCCTGTATCCAATATTTGTGCCTTCATATTTGGTGAAGATGGGGCCCTGGGACAGCCCAATCGACCCTCAAAAGGAATTGGGTTTACACGACCAGTAAGAGACTAAGCTAGCCTGCCGAAAATAGGAAATTTCGTATAATACAATTATAATGGGATATCTTTCAAGGGTCTGACTTACATCCTGTATCCCATAGTAGGACCTTCATATTTGGTGGGGGTTTGGCCCCATGACAGCCCAGTCGACCCACAAAAGGAATTGGGTTTCCACGGCCATTTACAGGCTATGCTAGCCTGGCGAAAATAAGAAATTTCGTAATAATACAATTATAATGGGATATCTTTCAAGGACCTGGCTTACACCCTGTATCTCATATTTTGGCCTTCATATTTGGTGAGGATGGGGCCCCGGGACAGCCCAGTCAACCCTCTAAAGAATTGGGTTTACACGAACAGGAAGAGGCTAAGATAGCCTGCCGAAAATAGGAAATTTCGTATACTACAATTATAATGGAATATCTTTCAAGGGGACGGCTTACATCCTGTATCCCACAACCGGGTCTTCGAATTTGGTGGGGATTGGGCCCCGAAACAGCCCAGTCGACCCTCAAAAGGAATTGGGTTACCACGACCAGCAAGAGGCTAAGCTAGCCTGGCGAAAATAGGAAATTTCGTATACTACAATTATAATGGAATATCATTCAAGGGGACGGCTAACATCCTGTATCCCACAACTGGGCCTTAGTATTTGGTGGGGGTTTGGCCCCAAGACAGCCCAGTCGACCCTGAAAAGGAATTGGGATTACACGGCCATTTACAGGCTATGCTAGCCTGGCGAAAATGAGAAATTTCGTATAATACAATTTTAATGGGATATCTTTAAGGGGACTGGCTTACACCCTGTATCTCATATTTGGGCCTTCATATTTAGTGAGGATGAAGCCCCGGGACAGCCCAGTCGACCCTCAAAAGGAAGTGGGTTTACAAGACCAGCAAGAGGCTAAGCTAGCCTGGCGAAAATAGGAAATTTCGTATACTACAATTATAATGGAATATCTTTCAAGGGGACGGCTAACATCCTCTATCCCACAACTGGGCCTTCGTATTTGGTGGGGATTGGACCCAGAGACAGCCCAGTTGACCCACAAAAGGAATTGGGTTTACACGACCAGCAAGAGGCTTAGATAGCCTGGCGAAAATGCGAAATTTTGTATAATCCAGTTATAATGGGATTTTTTTCAAGGGGCTGGCTTACACATTGTATCCCGTAATTTGGCCTTCATATTTGGTGATGACTGGGCCCCGGGACAGCTTAATCAACCCTCAAAAGGAAATAATTTGCATTGTCAGTAAGAGGCTTAGCTGCTAGCCTGGTGGTAATGCGACATTTTGTATAATACAATTATAATGGGATTTCTTTCAATGGGCTGGCTTACACCCTCTATCCAACATCTGGGCCTTCATATTTGATGAGGATGGGGCCCCAGGACAGCCCAATCGATCCTTAAAAGGAAGTGGGTTACCACGACCAGTAAGAGGCTAAGCTAGCCGGGCGAAAATAGGAAATTTCGTTTACTTCAATTATAATGGAATATCTTTCAAAAGTACGCATAACATCCTCTATCTCACAACTGGACCTTCATATTTGGTGGGGATGGGGCCCCTGGACAGCCCAGTCGACCCTCAAAAGGAATTGGGTTACCACGACCAGCAAGAGGCTAAGCTAGCCGGGCGAAAATAGGAAATTTCGTTTACTAAAATTATAATGGAATATCTTTCAAGGGGACGCCTAACATCCTCTATCTCACAACTGGACCTTCATATTTGGTGGGGGTTTGGCCCCAAGACAGCCCAGTCGACCCTCAAAAGGAATGGGTTTACACGGCCAGTAAGAGGCTAAGCCAGCCTGGTGAAAATGCGACATTTCGTATAATACAATTATCATGGGATTTCTTTCAAGGGACTGGCTCACACCCCGTATCCCATATTTGGGTCTTTATATTTGGTGAGGATGGGACCCCAGGACAGCCCGGTCGACCCTCAAAAGGAACTGGGTTTACACGACCAGTAAGAGGTTTAGCTAGCCTGGTGAAAATGCGACATTTCGTATAATACAATTATAATTGGATTTCTTTCAGGGGACTGGCTAACACTCTGTATCCCATATTTGGGCCTTCATATTTGGAGGGAATGGGGCCCCGGGACAGCCCAGTCGACCCTCAAAAGGAATTGGGTTTACACGACCAGTAAGAGGCTTAGTTAGCCTGGCGAAAATGTGAAATTTCGTATAATAAAGTTAGAATCGGATTTCTTTCAAGGGGCTGGCCAACACCCTGAATCCCTTATCTGAGCGATCATATTTGGTGAGGATGGGGCCCTAGGACAGCACAGTTGATCATCATAAGGAATTGGGTTGACACGACCAGTAAGATGCTTAATGGGATAATGGGTTATCTTTCAAGGGACTGGCTAACACTCTGTATCCCATACTTGGGTCTTCATATTTGGAGGGAATGGGGTCCCGGGACAGCCCAGTAGACCCTCTAAAGGGATTGGGTTTACACTGCCATTAACAGGCTTAGCTAGCCTTGCAAAAATAGGACATTTCTTGTAATACAGTTATAATGGGATATCTTTCAAGGGACTGGCTAACACTCTGTATCCCACATCTGAGCCTTCATATTTGGTTAGGATGGGGTCCCGGGAATCCAGAGGGTGTTCATGATTTTCATCTGATTATTTCCGGAAATCAGCAATAAAATAAAGAGCCACATTAGTTGGAGAAAGAATGAAATTATTTTTTATAAGACAAATACATGTACTTCCAACAAGCTTGATCATTTCTTAACAGAACATAAAATGCTTTGATTGATCGCTGCATCGGGAAAAACTTTGTTTTGTTTTAGATATCATATATCTGTAACTAATATGTTTCTTTCCTAGTTGAAAATTACTATTTACCAATTAGCTATAAAAAGAATAAGGCTTGAAAAACGGAATTTGTACGAGTGTGAAATTAAACCTGGTAGTTGCTGAGACCTAAGCTTTTCCTTCACATAAAATGCATTTAATGGACATTGCCCCAAGATCAGTTTGTATTTCTGAGTCAATGATAAATTTTTCATCATGTGATAAATCATTTAATTTTGTATATATGATGGACGTTAAATATATGTATATGTAAATATGCATACATGTATTAAGCATATAGATGTACATGAGTGCTAATGTTTATATCTGTAACCTTTCAATCATATATCTTTTGGATGTGTTAATTGTGCATTATGAATCTTTATTATACAATATTCCTCCTACCCCTTTGAGGACCCTTAATGATCAATAAAGAATTGAAATTTACAGCTTTAAAGAAATGTTGAATTTTCATGATAAGTTATAACTTTGAAGACTTTTATGATTTATAAAAAAAAAATATTTGCTTTTCAAGACATCGGATGATTCTGGCACTCAGTTTCATAAGTTCCTGATAAATGTACATACAATTTAGAACACATGCAGACTAGGAATATAGCAAATGATTTGGATTCCCAAGCGAGGTGGTAGTGGTTGTAGAAGAGACATAGATTTATAACATCAATATTAATTCAAACAAATAGTGCAACATTAATTAAAATCAAGGAATAAATATTTTCACACCTCTTTTTTTCTTTAAAATATGTTTTGGTATGTACAGCAGGGAAAGAGGGGGGGGGGGGCTGTAGTCAAGCCACAACTTTCCTGGATTGTCTTTTTTTCTTCAAACAATAAATTTATATACACATAAATGCATACATGTACTAGTCATTAATAGTAATACAATATCTGACATTTTGCTGCCGGACTTAGGTTCAGTTCTCTTAAATCTATCACAATATTGCAAGTCGATAAAGAGTGGGAACCTTAGTTCCGGCGTAGCGTATAGTTACCATAGAAAAAAACCTACTAGCATGTCCATGCATGGATTTAGAGCAGAGAGTCGCCCACCCCCTGCCAAACAAAAATATCTCTCAGAGCCCCCCCCCCCCCTCCCACGGGAAATTTTCTGAATACGGGCATCGCACATTTCACACATGTGTATCCATGGATAATGTTTTTGTATAATATTTATAGAGAGGATGCCTTCAAGATCAAGAAAAATTCATCCATAAGGAGGGGGCTGAAATATAATTTTGTTGGGGGGGGGGGGGTGTTCGACCCACTCCCTATAATTGCCAACTCTAGGTACAGTGGCGTTTTCTCTGGTATCTATAAAATTATAAATATAATGCCAAGTGACTAAATAATGTCATATACACACCGCCTCCTTTACATAAATGTTGTAAACTAATGAGTTATTGGGCGAAGCATAGGCATATTTCAGGTGTTTGGGTGGGGTGGGGTTAGGGGGGGGGTCATCGCTGCTTAAAATCAATTTGGATCCGATGCATAGTGTTGAAAAAAAAAACCCACAAAGTTATGCATTTCGGTGTCTTGCGCGTTTTATCTCTAAATATTGAAGGAGACCTTGACTTTCATATCAACAAACTAATACGCTTTCTTGTTTTGTTTATTTTGGGTGGTGGCATGGGATGGTTTCGCAGGAAAGACCCGGTCAAATTTTATAAAAAGGGGTAAACATGAGGTTTGGGTAGTTATTTAAGGGTAAAAATTCTTAGAATATTTATTTCTTATATTTTGTGGATAAAGGAGCTTATATCTATGTCATTGACAAATGACACTTTAGATGTGAAACTGTGCCTTCTATTTTCACTTTCGATTTTTAATGGAAAAGGAAGTGGGGTTGTCAGAACATAAAATCTCACTAGAATGGAACGTGAATGATTTCAAAACAATTCTTGAATATTTGCATAAATATACATTAGGCTGCAAATCCTATCGTAGTTACGGGAGTCGCCCGGGATTAGAGAGTATAATTGGACCTACGTAATATAAAAAAAAAGCGAATAAAGGACAATTCTTCAAAAACTTTTGAGATCGACCCTGGCTATGTTAATAAATGTTTAATGTAAGTTGTACATTTTCTATTCCGCAATGTCGGAAATGAGTTTTGATCATGTCTCCCAAACATGAGCCCAGTTGAAACAAATTTTAGAAATCCACTGAAAAAAAATACTCTGAAAAAAAAATACAATCAGCATCTGCTTTACCTTTCCTATATAGAAACATTTTCATTTTCAACTTTAAATTAAATATTAATGAATATCTCGCATTTCAGCAAAAATTGAAGAAATAATTAGACATAACTATGATATAAATCAATTTCAAATTACAAAGCGACGTGTAAAATAAGGTGTAAATTACTAATTTTCGATTCACTATTAATCGCAATAACAACAAAAGACAGGGCTGTACCGGGGCCCCATCCCCTCCAAATATGAAGGCCAAAATATGGGATACAGGGTGTCAGCTAGCCCCCTGAAAGAAATCCCATTATAACTGTATTATACGAAATGTCGCATTTTTCGCCAGGCTAGCTCAGCCTCTTACTGATCGTGTAAACCCAATTCCTTTTGAGGGTCGACTGGGCTGTCCCGGGGCCCCATCCTCACCAAATATGAAGGGCCAAATATGGGATACACGGTGTCAGCCAGCGCCTTGAACGAAATCCCATTATAACTGTATTATACGAAATGTCGCATTTTTCGCCAGGCTAGCTAAGCCTCTTACTGGTCGTGAAAACCCAATTCCTTTTTAGGGTGGACTGGGCTGTCCCAGGGCCCAATCTTCATCAAAAAAGAAGGCCCAAATATGGGATACAGGGTGTCAGCCAGCCCCTTGAAAGAAATCCCATTATAACTGTATTATACGAAATGTCGCATTTTTCGCCAGGCTAGCTAAGCCTCTTACTGGTCGTGTTAACCCAATTTCATTTGAGGGTCGACTGGGCTGTCCCGGGGCTCCATCCTCACCAAAAATGAAGGCCCAAATATGGGATACAGGGTGTCAGCCAGCCCCTTGAACGAAATCCCATTATAACTGTATTATACGAAATGTCGCATTTTTCGACAGGCTAGCTAAGCCTCTTACTGGTCGTGATCATTATGTCAATTTTCAGGGTAGGTCAGCAATTAATAATTTTTACTATAAAACTATTTTTTTCAACAAAAAAAAGGGAAGTTATTATGAAATTTTGAATTCACGTTTATTAGCATGTTTACGGTAATTTGAATAGCGAACCGACCAGAGAATTATATTCTCTTTTAGAATAGTGAACTAGCGAAAAGCGAATAGAACTCCAACTTCTGAATGCCATAATTACATATACTTGTTTCAGAGAAAATAAAATTGAAGTAAAATACAAAACAGCCTTGCTACAAGAAAAGTAATTAGGATAACTAAAATAAAAGTACATTTATAAATTCAACACACCTATAAATATTATTAACTGTAATATAGAGGTATGGACAGGAAGGTAACCTCAAGTGTGTTACGACAGGTGTTTGATAAAATCAACACGGGTCATTGGTAGTGGTAAAATATTTTGAATAAGATAATTGATGTAAGACGATTAATAATAAATATTTTTGTGAAAATGTTACAATCAACAGTCATGTTTTCCCTCACAGTAAGTTAATGAATCAGAAAATGAAATATTTAAAACATACATGTGTACACTTAGGAGTGACAAATTGCTTGATGCATAAAGACCCCTACCAAGTCTAAAAATATCTCTCTAATCAGTACAAAAGTACTCAAGATTATATTTGTATGATGTTCTATTTCCTGTAAGTGTTTTACAAATAAAAAAAATCATATTTACTTTGCCTCCTGCATCTCACATTTTGTCTCTTTTTCTAAACTTATAAATGGATATGAAGATACTGAAGACATATTTTTGTCTTTATGTATCAAATTACATAGGTATCTTTTCAACAACACAGTTATTTTATGGAGAATAGAGATGCCTTTACGTGCTCTATAACACACACTATATTATCTATCTTAAAGAGAAAGGGAGTTTGAAAGTTGTTATCTTGGTGTGATTTAATGCATAACATCAATCATTTTACAAGATTTATTAACATGTCTCTTAATTTAGAAAGTCAATATCTTTGTACTGAATAGGTTCAATTTTGTAATGCGTGTTCTGATATGATAAATGAAATTTTGACATGCACATTCTTTTAAAAAAAAATGTATGTTCTCGTGATAAATCTTTGTTAATCACCTCTAAGCAATATGCTTCCTTATTAGTAATTATAAATCATTCAATACTTTTACTGATTACTGGAAATTGACAGATGTGATTCCACTGTTTAAAGATGATGATTTATCTGTAATATCAAATTACTGCTGAATTGTAGTAGTAAAAGACAGAATCATGTTAAAATACCAATACAGTGTTTTTGATAAATATTTTCACCATTTATTTATAAATATCAAGCTCGATATCTGCTTTTTAATTATTTTGTTTACTAACTTTTGAAATGTTGTACTTATGTGATATCAAAATTTCTCGGAATTACCAATTCCTAAAATATTTAAGTAAGTTCAAACCATACTTCATCGCTAAATTCAAACATTTTAACAAGAATCAAAGATCCATAAATTATATATATGGTTGTTGCACACTTGTCTTTTGATGCAACACAAGGCCTTTTATCAGTGCATGCGGTAAATGGTTGTTATCCCAGATATGCTTTTCATATGGTTTAAAATAGTAAATCTGTGTGCGTAGGTGGGATATTAGTCACAATTCAATACACGATTTTTTAAAACTGTTTTTTTTAGAATTGCCAAGCGTTGTTTAAGTTGTTTGTATACACATTTGCGCTGTGACCTTAAAATTGATTAATCAAAACACATTGTGTAGATGTGACTAAGCTTCGAAGCCTCTGCAAATAGTATTTTAGAGAAAAAAAATGTTGTGCAGGTGTGCAGAGCTGTATCTCATGTTTTGTTTATATATATTTTACTTTTTTTTGGTATTGAAAATTATTTTGTTTATGTTTTGACTATATCCATCCACAAATCTGTAGCTTATATGTACATTTAAAGACACCGCTGGAGCACGGACGTAGCTATATTTCTAGCCCTCATGTGTTTCACATGTATATAAAGAACACTGTGCCGAATAATTATACCAATGTAGCATTGAATGACATGTATTTCACCGCTTCAATGCAGTTTCGTTAAAATCCATATAAATACATAGTGATTGGCAATTGCCTTGAGAGTATACTACCATTTTGTTTTAAATTATGCGTCTATTTAACATTGCTGTTTATCTCCTATACCTATTTTATTATGAGGGGACATTATTCAATGAAAACAGTTTATCTTGGTCAGTACCAGTCTCTGTTTCCAACAAAAGACTCAAAATTCACACAATTCTTCCTCATCGTCCATAAAAATGAATTAGAAACATCCGATCTGTGACTATTTTATGAGCAAAAATGTTGTCGTCTATAAAACCATTTATAATGACACATAAGATACCGAATGGAGTTAGCTTTGTAGAATATACAAAATAGTCTAATAATACCAAACTAATATATTTCACCCCTCTCCTCACTAAGAGAAAAAAAAATAAAATAAAAGGGAAACATGGTATTCAATAAAATGAAAAGTGAATGTAAAATGGCCACAGTAAATAGGCAAGCAGTAAAATACACATTATTTTATCATGTCATTGAAATTTCGTGGAAATATAAGATCAAACACCTAATCCCTAACTACAATAATTCATTAGTTGTACTTTATCAAATAACTAAGAAGTATATACTAGTTTTGGCAAATATACATTTGGAATCTGGCCAAATTAATTGTATTATGTCCTTGGATTATAACTGGCTATTTGATGTTGTTTATTTCTCCAATTTGTGAATGGACGTTGCTTTAAAAAACGCCATAACAGAAAATATTTTCAATTTATAACATCTACGTGTAATAAGTGCAGCATAAAACAAAGCTTACTTAACATATTGTTTGAGTACACGTTGTTTAGTTTATTCACATAAATTCACCTTTGCACAGTTTTCTTTTTTCACCAACAGAACGTGCTGAAAGAGATACGTTACTACCATTAGTTATATAGATTGCTCTCTTGAAAACGTCCTGCTACATTAATGAAGATGATTAGGTCAATATTAATTTTGAAACCAGATTAAGAAATGCATGCTTAGTACAACGTGTCCAAATGTTTTGCAAAGGATATAGATCCAAGTCCAAATAGAGTATTTAATGCCTGTTGATAAATATAATGCACTAGCATTTATTTTTCTGCGGGATGCGTCATCCCAACAATTTTGATTTTAGCATCATTTTTAACCGAGACGAAAATGAAAAAAAATATTTAATAAAAATTGTTGAGATGTTTAGGTTTTAAGTATTTTGAGAAAGATTTGAGTGTAGATAATTCTAACAAACATCGAATTAGTAAGACAGAAATTTAAAGCTATTTTATTAGCGATAAATTGTCATTTTACATTACCTATTCTAAATCTATCACTTTGTTGTTATTTTACTTATGTAGGTCCCTTGAAGGAAATCAGATAAGTAAGATTGACGGGAGCACCTTTCGGCGGTTATCACAGCTTCAAACACTGTAGGTCTATTCATAAGAATTAATATTCAGCCAATTTGTTTGTTTACAACATACACGTACCTGTAGAAATGTTAGTTGCACGGTTCCATTCCACTGCCAAAAATATCACCTTGTAACTGGTGGTATAACAATGATGACCATATACATCTTCTTTAATAGGAAATATTGCTTAAGTTTTAACGGGCTTATACATGTCGGCAGGTGAGACATAATACGGCTCTACCATGCTACTCTAATATATTTAGTAATTCAATCAAGAAACAAAGAACATGCAAAAATTGAATATGGTTGCTACATTTGCTATTGGTACATCAAATGCGCCATCGACAGCCCCTTCTAAACACCAAAAAACATATAACAATTATAGAAGCTTCTGGGGATTACGGGAGTCGTATAGTCATTTTCCTTTAGTAATCATATTTTCTAGACAAAACATTACAACAAATTCAATATTTCGATTTTAAAACAACAGGCAAAATAAAATGATAACAATAAAATAATATCGATTGGCGAAAATTATATAGAGGTCAAATGTCGGATTGATTTTTTAAAAAGCAGTTTAGAAGGTATTTATGTTCATGAAATATGCCTCAACTGTAGCTTTTAACTACCTAGAGGACGCATGAGGGCGTGCAACATAAAAACGTCACTTGCATTGGTCACTGGCAACAACCTGCGCCTCTTTCCAACTGTTTCAGTCCAGTTCTTATCTCTCTTTCTCCACTGTACGCCTCCAGGTGTTCCTTGTCCTTCTTCGCCTTCTTTTTTTCTTCGAAAGCCCGTGTCAGTGCTGTTCTGATATTCGAGTTGTTGTCCTTTCGGAGAACATGGTATGTCAATCTCCAATGCCTCCCCAGGATTGTTCTTGGCAATGAGATTCTGGCCAGTGTATTTTCAAAATTCTGCAAAAAATTTCCGGTGGAATGTATCAAGCTTCTCCTCATCTTTTTTTATGGTTCTCCAGAGTTGCAATAAATTGGTTTATAACAGTTTTCTGTCACTCTTAGGACAGATCAGAAGTAGATTATTTTTGTACATAATGAAAATCAAATTTTCCTCAATTTTCGAAATGAACTATTTTGAATAAAAAATTTAGACCTTGTATAATATTGGCCAAACAGACTTAATTAGCAAAATTAATGTCCTGGAATTTTTATTGTACTGTTAATTCTAGGAAATGTAGATAAGACATTGCAAAATTATATACTGTCAAATCTCTGTATTTTTTAAAAAATTTTCTCATTACTCGGCAAAGTGGGGCAAACAACCTGTCCTCACACATGTCACACACAATGTGATAATATATTGTAGAAAAACGAAATAAATTAATAAACGATAACAGAAGTCTGCTTTTCTATAATATCATTTTCTATTACAATGTTTGAAGTTAAAGTTGTAATAATTCTTAAAAGCATTGATATCGATCTGTCTATATTGTTTCCTCTTATTTCCATAAATGATAACAATGGAAAAGCACATTGGATTACATGTACATCATAAACTTTAACAATATTTTGTAAAAAAAAAAAACCAAAAAAAAAAAAAGCGAACTACGAGTATATGTCTTTTTATTAATGAGGTAACCTTATTTCGAAAAGTCTCTTTGTGTCATGAAATGTTTGTCGTAATGTGATACAGAGGGGTAGATATTTAAAGATCAACATTTCACTACACGTGGGCCGATAATGGCGCCATGTATGAAACCAGCATAGGTGACAATTGGACAAAAATGCTTTAATTGCTGAAAATTGTATCTCATGTCAATATATATGTATGCAAAACAAGATGAGGTTACTATATGTCATAATAGTTAATGCACATGAAAACCTACATGAAAACATTATCTTTAACTACCTTGCTCTCCTGAATAAGTTTCTATCCTTAAACGTTTCGTTTACGAAGATGCTGGTCACAAGTTACGTTACAGAAGAAGGCCAGAGACAGTTGCCTGAGACTTGCTCATCCAAAAACATTGATTCCAACACAAATACAAAAATATAAGCAATACCTTTAAATTCCACAAAGAAGTATTGACTTCGATCAAAATATTAAAATTTACTATATTTAATAACAACAAAAGGAAAGTCAACGATTGTTTAATTATTCATAAAACAAATCCGTAATTCGTACTCTTGAGTTAGAAAATTTGATATTCGGGAGATCACAATTGTAGCAAGTTTGTTAAAGTTGAAAATGCAGTGATGAATTATAACAAAGATGGATTTTTGGAGTACATAAGAACATAATGAATATTATTATATGTATAAATTTAGCAGTTGGATTAACGTTGAGGAATGCAATCGTGTGATTTATCGTAAATATGAGTTCTATGTACAAAAACCCTTGATGAGATAAAAACAGAATATTATTAAATAGTATTAAATAAAGGTCGTATCACAATAGAGCTTCCGTTATTTCCCTCGCGATTGTTTACAGAAAATTTCAATAGTAATTAAAAGGTGGTCCTTTTGTTTATTTTCTGGATTTTCGCATGAAGTGTCAGAGTACTCCAATGCAAAAGTACATTGCCCATATATGTATATACAAGCGACAGTGATATGTAAAGATGACTGTTTTTAAAGAACTATAACATACCTAAACGTCAATTTAAAAAAAAACCACATGCAATCAAATTTTAAGGGGTTTATTGAGCACTCTCTACGAATTGTCACCCCATTACTTATACATTTGATCATATATCAATAAATATGAATTTTTCTATGTCTAAACAATGTAAAAAACTAGACTTCTGACAAGTATTCTTAAGGTAAAATTCTAAAAATGTACGAAAAATTATTATACCTGCATATTTTGTCTGAAGAATGAAATTCATTGCTTAAAACAGACTGACAATTTTTTAGTTACATTAAAACCTATTTTGAAGAAAAAAATCTTCACTAACCACATGTTAACACAAACAAACTAACGGTAAATGCATCCCGGGTTTAAAACTATCGGAATGTGGTGGATAAAGTAAACCCTGAAAAGTAAGCAAAATCAGTTTGATAGGCGAAGCAGACAGTTTTTCGGTTAGTTCATTATATTTAGTCTAATATGTAGACTCTCGTTTATTAAGCTTTTGTCAAATGAAATAAGTTTTCTTATGGACGAATTTGTTATTGTTTGTATAATTGAGCAACAATTTATTTTAATTACAAATAAGTTTTTGGAGAGAGAGAGAGAAAGAGAGAGAGAGAGAGAGAGAGAGAGAGAGAGGGCAAGATACAAAGAAAGAGAATTATAATGAGACGGGGAGAAACGTTTGTGTTTGCTATCAACGAGAAACGCATCTCCCTTAACGGCTCGCAAAGTTTTAGATGAAATTAAATTTTTGTCATTTGTTCCACATCAGAACAAATGTATGCATGATACAGGTATTTTTTAATTTGAAGAAAATCTGGCGTTTGGAAGAGGTATCTTGATAGCGTGTTTAAAATACTAGTCAATAAAGTATCCGCTAGTCTACGTACAAAGTATATGGCGGGTTTGCTGACATATTATATGAATAGATGTAGAAAGTTTACCGTCTTTGCAAAATTATTCAACTTTTTTAGAAAACTATAAATAATATTTAGCGACTTAAAATGAAATATTTAAAAAAGATTGATTAGAGTTTATAAAATTTTAAGATAAAATGTTCTATTAGGTATGCCTCGCCCCAAATGATAGAAAATGCGTTACTTTTGAAATTAAAACTTAACCTTTGTGTCCTCAATTACTGATCTAAAGATCGAATTCGATTAGCTGCTTATTATATATGATAACGAACTTACTACCTCTATGATTTTTATGCAATTGTTTCTATACTGATTAAGTTTCATGAACAGAAAAATAGTCATATATATTCTCTTTACAGACTGACAAATTTCTTACCTGCATTTGATATCAACTAAAAGATATTTAATCATGATAACTATTAAGTGTTTACATGTTATAATATGTGTTGCTATCTTATCAACAAATTTAATTTTTGGTTTTCAAACGTAATATAATAATGAGGTCGCGCTACCTCAGTGTAACGTCATAATGAAAACATAAGGTTTTGTAAAATATCAAAACTTTAAAGTTGTTATGCAAAAATTAGCCAAAACGCATATTGATAATTTTTATAAACTGAGTCTAAATTAGCTCTTCTATTATTGTTTTGAGTAATATGAATTCGTCTGATTCGTTAAAAATTTAGGAGAACAGTTTCAAAATGCGTTAAACTACTAAAATTTGTATGTGGCATATTTTTATGTCATTGAAATTGCATTGCTTGCTTTGATCAGCCTTGCTGTGTTTGAAACACGATTACATAACATCATAACCACGAAGACGAATTTCAAATAAATTTCAGATATAAAACTTTGAATCTAATGAATCAAGCGGACACGTTGTTTTCTCACAAGCAGTAACCTACGAACTACCTTAAGTTTGAAAACTTTATTTAAAATTTAACTTATAATTACATAAATAATGTTTTATCAAGTAAAACTTAATTCTTTTTACAAGAATCAACTTCTTAAAATGCACAGACGTCACTTAAATAAAAACATTCCAAAGTTATCATAAACGTCAGTTATCAAATGGAACTGTACACTTTAATACATGTACAAACGACAACCATCTACCACTGCAAATTGAGTGCTCAAACTGTATTGGCAGAGGTGTTCACCAAAAACTCAAGTGTCACAGAAGTTGCATTAACTTAGTTTGTTGTTTTGTTTTGTTTTGCTTTTTTTCTTTCTTTGTTTTTCGTTTAAAATGTTAAAACCATGAAAGTAATCCACATCCGAATTATATACACATCATGATAATGAAAGTGTTAAGGTTATTCATAAGTTTCATAGCTTCTTCTCGTGGATACAGACCTAACCTGTACCCCGTCCAATACTTTTTTGATTGGTCTGCAACTCATATCCATGTAGAATTAATTTCATGGACGTGTACCATAGTACAATATTTAAGATCCTAGAAACACGTCCACAAGTTTTCACAGAGCATCAACAAGGCCAATTAAGGATCTTTTTTTACAATCGATTACAGAACAACAATAAGTGTAATTGATTAATAATCGACTTAACAAAATTCCACTATGTAATCAATTATATTCTCAAGTAATCGTGCCCATGCCTGTTGATATTTCTATATTGTACATTATCCTCTTTCCCTTGTATGCTGCATTTCATCACACTTATAAGTTTTATTAATTTATATTAATCAGGTTACATCCACATTTGGGGAAAAAGGTGAAAAAAAATCCACATTCTTTTTGGACATTGGTAGATTTAACCGGTGATGTGATTTGATTTACTGTATACCACAAATCTAAAATTGCTTACAATGTTCCTGCAGTTGCTTGAATTTATGCGTCTCGTAAATATTAAATTGCTTAAATAATTATAATCAGATTCCAGTTCTATTGGGATCATTTTATAATTAGAGTTCGCGTCATCAAGTTTGGGATTTTAACAACCTTTGAAAGAAAAGGAGCACATGTCTTTTTTTGGTCGTGTTTCCTCTCCATTGAAAACACAAGGTGGGAAACAAATTGATATGACATGACTTTTTTTTAAAATTATGTTTTCTTTTCTTTGAACACACAACATATGACACAATTTGATTGAATTAAAAAGGTCATTTATTATTCCACTACATGTATTTAATTTTGGTTGAAACGCCTCATTTCATTACCTAATCAAATTCATCTATATCGTATAACATATCTTGTCACAATATGACAGCGTGAAAAGCGTATTATTAAGCCGCTTGGTGTTATATTTACGTACAAATTAACCTCAGGTTTTAATTTAATGCGCCAAATTTTCTGATTTTTGCACATTAACTCCGTACAAGTAATATAAGTCCATCTATTTTTACGTAAGTTACTTTTAAAACGACATTGTAAAAAAATGTAGACATTATTATGTGTGTTTGGTTAAGTTTGCTTTCATCTTTGTGTGTTGCAACCTCGATGTGTGCTTTCCCTATTGTAGGCTTGGAGTCGTTGACTCGAACCCGTCGTTATTGTCATGACTTTTACAAGCGCTGTGGATTCATTAATCCTCGCAGTTATACAATCTCACTGTATAAAGAATGATTTTATGTAAGAAAAAGTTTCCCAGGTGACTTTACTGATCACTGAATTTGAATGAAAGCGGTATTTATTTACATGTTAGGAGCAAAATAAAGCATGTTAAACTGGTATACTCCGGAAGTGTTTATATTGTATTCAAGCCAAAATGTGCTAAATTATTGGTATATATAAAGTGTTACTATCTTAATCATGATGCGTATACACTCTATTGTTGATGATGGACAACAATTAGAAAAAAATAATGTTTTATGTATTCAGGTGTGTGATAACATAAAATAAGACAACTTCATGGCTTCAGATAGTGATGTTATTAAGCAAAGATTGTTTGGTTAGAAACAGATGAATGGGAGGCAAATATTTTGGTAATACATTCCAAGAATTATTTTTGCTCTAAGGGTTTGATATACTAAGTGCATATAATTAACATACAGAATTTAAAAAAAAACACCTTTGGCTTACAGTTTAAGTAGCACGTTATGATTTCAGATCCATAAATTTGTGTTTAATTACTTCTGTGTACGATAACTAAATTGGAATAAATGGAAAATATATTTGCAAACGAAAAAAAAATTGAAATTTAACTCACTATTTGACTTAATGCAGGGGTAATTCATTTGCAAAAGCGCCTTTGTTTATTTTTTTTTATTACAAGTCATTCACTTCAAAAATGTACCCCAAACGTTTATATCTTGTGTTCATTCATAGGTTTCTGTCGTCAAACCAGATTAGTCAAATTAACGTCAATGCCTTTCAATTGCTGTCACAGCTTTGAAAATTGTAAGTAAAAACTAAGATTTTTTTTTTGGAAAACGTGTTGACTAATGAAAGGTTAAGCGAGTTCACGCCAGGTAAATAACATTAGTTTATATTGGGCAAGACACTGAACTTTTGCATCTATTTTAGAAAATACATATGAGTTCATAAAGATAGATGATTTTACATACTTTTTATAAATTTTGACAATATACATTGACAAGCTGAAGGAAAAGAATGTTTCTATCTGCGCTTGTGTGTTTCAAAAGCTTTAAAATTGGGACGTAGCTTAAAGTTTTAAGGAGATTGAATGTAAGCACTGTCCTTCCACCAAAAATAATGACCATTTATATCTCCCATATGATTGATTTCTTACAGTCAACCAGTTTTTTTAAAATTCGACTTGTGCAAACGTGACTCCAAAAACACTCTGATATTGCAAATACAAACAAAGTCAAAGCCTTTAAACAGATATGTAAAAATTAACTAAAAAAAACACACCATATGATACTTATCAATTTGACTGCATACAGTGTTCTGTAATGCTGTTCTAGCTTAAATTTGTTGGTACATGATATAAGCATAGAACTTGAATACTATTGATTGTACTTGCTATTGAAACTACAAAGAGAATAGAATGCATTCCACTTGGGCAGTAAAACTCTGAAAATTTGAATCTAAAATTTATGAAAACAAGAACAGTAAAAGATAAAACGATTAAAAAAACAAACAATATATGCCAAATTTTCTCTACTAAATTAATTGAACAGCTCATTATCGCACTCAGATTTAAACATTAATCTCTTTAAAATTAATATTACAAAGTACCGTGACCTTAGATTCGCTTTTATAGAAAAAAATGTCATAAAAAGCACTCAAGGATTTAATAATTTAATCAATTTTTTACAAAAAAAAAAAAAAATAGTTTAAGAATATTTTATATTAATTCACAAAAATACGTAATAACTAATATGTTGATTATATTTGAACTTCATTCATCGTACGCTTTTATCTGTAAAGTGTCGTAATCGATGAGAAAAAATAATATCTACTTTTAACTACTTCATTCAGTGCTTCATATTGTGAACACTAGAGTTATAATAATATCTTTGAAATATGATGTGTTTAAGCGTGTTGTCAAGTAGTATATTTAACGGATATATTTGTTATCTCTTAGTGGCATGTGTGGAAATGTTATGGGAACAAAACTTTTCTATCTTTCACTTAATACATATTTTAAGTCAAATGAAGATCGCTTAGGTTCACACATTCTATCAACATTAATCAATAAAAGAATAAAAAGTTACGAACAAGGATTACATTTGCTGAAAGGGCGAGATATGAAAACTAAACCACAGTCCATCATTTTAGATGCAGGATTACGTAAAGGTTATAAAGCAGAATAAAGTTTTGAAACAGACGACTAATATAATAATCGTTACACCATTAGATTTCTTGAAGAATAGTGTATGTATGCTATGATACAAAACTTAACCATAGAAAATATACGCATTCAGCTATTTGTTAAGAATATATAAATCGATGTTGTATTGAGCCGTCTCGTTCAACTTATTTGTCTGAGGTATGACAGGGTTGAGTCGAATTAATTTTACGAATTTAAATATTATTTCGTCAGTTTCTCCTCTGTCTATATTTTACAAACAATTATTATGTGAGTTGTGTGTTATGTTATTTTGTGTACGGTAGATTTCCCTTCTACGTGAATAGATGATGTTAAAAAACAATGGTTGGTTGCAAATCGCAAGAACGTTAAACTGATTATGCTTGGTAACAACATACTTTAAGTTTTGATTTTTAGTGAATTTAAGTTTTGATTTTGAGTGTTTAGGACAACAAATTTCTTATAACTTAATGTAAATATCACTATTTAACAAACCCACCACTTCCATCTCCAACTGCCCTTTCAAATATCAAAATTCTAAAAAAAAAAAAAAATCAAGTTACAAACCAATGATCTTGTACATAAAACAACTCAGAAATAAAAAGAAAATTGTAAATAATTTTTTGGAAATCATTTAATAAGTGCATAGCGATAAAATATACTACGTGTTAGATAAAACATACAAACTTGAATTATACGTTCGTAAAAAATGTTTCTCTTCATACTTTATTACATAAAACTGCGTTTTACTTATAAATAATTATAAATGTACTTGTACTCATGTAGGTACCTTCATAGAAATCAGATCAGTAGAATTGACAGCGACGCTTTTCAGGGATTACCGCAACTTCAAGAACTGTAAGTCTGATCTCATCTTTACGTTCTACCCAACAATGATTTCAGAAGAATGTAAAAAGTTGTCAGCAGGCTTCTCTCTAATTATATAAAATACAAGTTTGTTTCATGATTAATGATAAACAAAGCAATACCTAGATTTGAACATATCTCAGTCTCTAGCCATGCTGTTTTGAAAGCTTTAATTTTTTAATGGCAAATCGCATACTTTACCAGTAAATAGTTGCTAAACAGTCGCTTTTGTTAGGCCTTTAGAAACGTTTACGTGCTATAATTGAGGTATTTTAGCAAAACACGAATTAACGGTACTGAATGCAATATGAACTGTAAAGATTGCATGAATAAATGTTCATTATAACATTTCTGATTGATCAACAAATATATTTTAGTTTATTTTCCATGATGACATGAACTTATAAATGTATTAAATCGCCATATTATTTTTGAAAGACTCTTAGCTGCTACTGCGATCGATTTACAAGTCGAGAAAGTTACGACCAGTTGCTTTCCAAACGAGGCATCCAAGTTGCATAGACTTCTTAATGCATAAAATACATTTTGTAGCAATGTTTTTAAGAAGTAAAAAAATCTACAATCAATGGAAAGTAAAAAAAAAAGTATATTATTTGAAAGATATGCACAGGTATCTGCATTTAAAAAGTGGTATTTTACTCTGCGTGCTCATTGAATACTTGTGTCGTTCATACAAAATGCAAAACGTCTGCATCATTATAGACAACGGCCGCACTTCTTATAGCATGGTAAATAAGTGGTAGTAAATCCAAAAAAATAATAAAATAAAATAACAACGTGCTGTCGATTTTGTGATTTTCTATACATGAAACACTTTGTTTTCTTAATCTACATGTACTACAGTGTATGGTTTTGGAATGGCCGATGGTATAACAGTATGAAATAGGAAACACAGCTATTTACGACAATTTTTACATATGAGTCCTTGAATTTCAGTCTGTTTTCATATTTATTTTTCTCACCGTGCAGCTGTTGTCATTTGTGTTATTTCACATCGCGATTCTGCAATTCTTTCCGACCTAATGTATCGTTTTTTGGTGAATAAAATACCTAATTGCGGCGAAGAATGAAAAGTAATTTCCGCCTTAAGAGGTGTGTAGAGATGAGCGTAACAGCCTTATATGGCGGTAATATTAGATAAAAGGGTAATAATGCGTATTTATGAATTCGTGTAATCTAAAACACGCAAATACTCGACTACCATATCGTTTTATCTTGCAAATGCAAATAATAGTGATCAAAAATACAAAAAAATTGATGAATTTTGAACTTTAGATCGTCATCTCTACTTTATGTAATTTTGAGACTTAATGCGATATGCAACTTACGCTACCAAAAAAACTATAATGTGCTATATTTTGTTTTCTTTGTTTTAACCCATGGGAAACAAAATCTAGCACTACAACTTACACTAATAAAGAAACAATAATATAGTTTATTAAGTAGTGTTAGTTGTAATGCTAGAATTTTCTTCTCTTTGTTTTTATCCATGTAGGAACTTGCTGTCTAAGAACTTTGACAATATCAATATTGTTCGTGTCGTTAGCTATTTTCGGTGCTTGATAAATTCAGTTTACTGGTATAGTATCTAAACATTAGATCCGTCACTTTAAGATGCCTAGTGTTTTTGATTTTATTCAGTGTACTCTCTCTCTCTCTCTCTCTCTCTCTCTCTCTTTCTCTCTTAGACATCCCCTCTTTTTATATATTAAAGAAATAAAAATAGATTGTCTAGTTTATGCCCTTGTGAAAAGTGGATTAATATAGGTTTCTTGTTTTCAAACACATCAAACGTAAAAATGAATACAATTTTATAATAAAAGTTACATGCTGGATTAAATTAAAGTGGAATGCATCGAAAACCCTTGACTAGCAAAGATTCAAATTATTTTGATTTTAGCATTTTTGACAATTGGTTGTTTTGTGTGTTGTTATAGTTAACATTTATGGTACTTTCGAGTCGATGTGACAACAAAGTAGACCCTAACATTGTTGTGCACAATTAGGGTCAGATATTACTTGTTTACTATATACTAAGAGATTTATGTAACTGTTTAACCCGTAACCACTTTAAAAGATGAATAAGATGTGGTATTAATGGTCGAACTTGCAATATCTTTAAAAAGATGGTGAAAGTTTGGATTATTCTCTGATTTGTTTTATTCTGACATTTTTTACTGAATAGAGTTGCAAATCATTATGCTCTTTGTTATGGTACAAGATTATTCTTTATTATTGTAGGTGAAATCGGTAATAAAAGAACGTTTTTAAGTTATCGTTGTTAGAATAATTTTGGGTAAAATTATATTGTATTTTATTATGAACAAACTAACCCTATTAAACGGCTAAAAAACTCGCCAGGTCGTGTGATTTTATTGGATGCTAAGAGTTTAGACTGTCTTAATGAAGTAGATATCAGTCGATTTACGTGGTCTTACCTTCACATCATTTAAGGATTACGTTTAGACCTAATCCACTGATAATAATGAAAAGCAATCTATTGTGTGTTATAGACCTTTTGATAATGGGTTTTTGTTTACTTTCAAAAAAGTAGATTAATGACATACTTTTTAAGTTATGGGCCATTGAGTATTTCTGGAAAATTAAAAAAAAATCTCTAAAAATTGTTCACTATGATTGCGATTTTCTTGATTATGAAAATAATACACATTGCTAAACTCTTTTAAAAATGAAATACAGTTTATAAGTGGCAGTGGCACTAAATAGATACAGAGCATTAAGTTTTTATTGAAAATTCTTTATAAATCTTCCAGTCCAAGTCTCCCCTATCAGTTTTCAAATTCCTATCTATTGTAATTCAATTGTACAAAAAATTGAATGTTGATAATACTAAAACATGTATAGTATTTAATTGATTATGCTGCCCTAATTCTGCTGGAATGGAATTTATATGAGGTCAATGCTCAAAATTTTGAGATATGGTGTATTGTGTTGTTTTTAAGCATTTTTCAATATTTTGTAGTGTGTGCCATACGTTTATCTTATATATTTACGAAAAGTTTATATGATGAAAAAATATGATATATATCGCTTTATTTGTGTTTTAAAAAAAGGGTTTATGTAACATTATGGAAATCCTAATAATATACAAATGCTTTATTATATTGCGCGGACAGATTTTGATGATCATAAGATCGGCTTGGTGTCGACTCTTTAAATCTTACGTTACGTTATATGATTATCCATATATGGATGACTGAATGTATGTTCTCTGTTTATCCGAACAGTGATTGAAAATGTGAAGCCCATGAATTTAATCAGGTTTAAGGGTATCGAAATAATCAGAAACAAGAATTAAACAGCAATTTGTTTGTCTGTGATCATTTGAATAAATACGAATCAATGTCAGATAAATAATCAAGTAAAAATATTAGACGCTGTTTCATTGTAGATACCTGTATGATAATAATATTACGTTCCTGAGTAAAGAAATGTTTATGGCACTCCCGAACCTAACAAATATGTGAGTATTTGCAAAAAAATAACTAGGCCTATTTTTAAAACGTCACATAAACATATTAATTTTTTATAACTCTCATAATCCGATCTGATTATTTATTTAATTGTTTCAATACTTGAAGTTTTAATATTTTAGTGATTACATGTATTTTATTATTCAATTTTTACATGTATACAAATTCAATATTCGATTAATCAATTCTTGAATTATTAAAATGAAACAAATATTACTGTTGCGGTGTGTTTGTTGTTAGCGGTGAAACGCGTTACTTTGACCCAAGTCTGAAATTGACCCGGGGGTCATTTTTAAACATTGAATATTGATACCAAAAGTGTTGATAAAGACCATTGTTCGTTGAAAATTGACCTGCATCATGGAATTTTGATCATGAACTGGTTCTAAATACAACAGAAAATAAGCACAAACTAATAATCTGACATTGTAAAAAAAAAAAGTCATTTTGGATGTGAATAGGTGTTATTATGATAAACTACTACGATAACCCGACTCATCTGTCCCATTCAAAACAAAAGGTTATTTTTTAAGCCTTATTTACATAGTTTATTAACAGGATACACAGTTGTTTGGTACAAACACGAACATAGCGAAATATCAGATTATGCAATGTTTTGTGGAGTTCCTTGCAAACTTTAACGGTTATATCAAATTTGCATAATGCGGAGTGATTTAGAATCCCAAAGAAGTGAAAAACAAAGAACAATAAAACTTGCATAACGAAATTCTTTTTAATTTAAAAAATTAGCAATGCCATTTTCACATAAACTCTTTAAATAACAATCCGATAATTATAGGTTTCAAAAGAATGTATTTTCATTTAAAGCTGCTTGGTCCGTTTTTTTCGTTATTACAGTATCATTTTTTTTCTAAACAATCCATTTATCTTAAAAAGTTATGGACTTTCTCCTATTTACACCAGCAGAATCAGTCTCCTTTTAAAGTTAGAAATATTCAAAGTAAATAAAATTATTTCTTTTTGGGCAAACGAAAAAACAAACCAAAATGGATCACGGGAATGTTTGGAAAAGGAAACCGTTTGGTTTCGTCCCCCGAATAATTGGGGTTATTCAATCTGCATGCTATGCATCGATTGTAAGGAAAGCAAACTTCAGAAATATTAGCGAACAAAACGTACACATGTGTATTTGTAATTTGCCTGATCATTTCGACCTTTATTTAAAGCGATTTCAAAGTCGTAATACAACCATACCCATCTCGTCGTCAGGGGTGAATTTTAACATGAGGCGAAATAATGCAGTACCCTTTTATGTCGTTTGTTTTGTTAGCAAATATTGTACGTATTTTTCTTCATTGAAATATGGCTTAATTGACTAAGAAAACTACTGCAATGTCTATTATTATACATATACTTAGCATAACCATCGTTTAAAAGCGTGCATGAATTTGATATAAATTCGGACCAAGCAGCTTTAATGCTTCAATTACTTAGCATCTGGTTTGAGAGACATGTATATAGTGAATTAGCTTTACTTATTATTACACATTTGTCATACGGATTACGGATATGGTGAATTACATCTAATGGTTTCTAGGACTTCGCTATCCTCGAATTTTACATGCACCCAGTTTTTTTTGTCTTTAAAATTGTATCAAATGGCTCAAATCAACCTAAAACAAAATAACCACCTAATAGATGCATATGTATTGGACAGTATAGAAAATTACAAATTTAAGATTGAAATTTTCAAGCATAAACATGTACGTTTAAACCCTGTAGAACAAGTTCCTGTTCCATTTCAAAGACAGTTCAAAACTCTGTGTTTGAACTCAATTTTTAGCAAGGTTAAGTTTTAACGTGTTGGAGTCATCAAAGTTTAGGAAAAAAAATTCAAGCTGTTGTTAAATGACCCGGGTAAAAATTTTACGACTTTTGGTATCCATTTTCAACGTTAAAAATTACCCACCCCCCCTTCCCGATCCCTGGGTCAATTTTCAGCCAGGGTCAATATTCTTTGTTACACCGGCGACCAGACAACGAACAGTTATTCAAGGAATGAGTTTAATTTATACTAATGTTATAAGATATAACATTACGTTTACGCTTTATAAACCGCGAAGCAATTTTTAAAAAAAAGTATTGATTATCCCCAGATATGTATACATGAACCTATGTAGCATATGTAGAAATTACCTGTATGACATACGTAAAAATGAAATCCATCCCATATATAATCAAATTTTCTATAACTAAAATTAGAGAATAATACCCATTGTCATCTCACGTCGAGCAGAGTAACACGTTTCGCACGTGCGATGTAATGTGGGAAAATTTTGTTATTCGATATAGAATAACATATTTAGATAATCATATGAGACGGCACAAACAAAAAGAAAAAGTAAAAAATATTAACCTAGAAGTAGCTGTGTGATTTTGCAGATCTCTTATCTGCTCAGAGAAAGCATGTAGTTGAACGAAACCAAATGTGAAGATATAGCAAAAAATTAAAATACATTATTAAAATGCACATCTGGATCTTTTTTTATTTCAAATATGTTTGTTCACAAAAACAAATGGTTTGTAGCCTTGTATTACCCGTACGTCCATTGTTTTCTTTTACGTACGTTTTTGTGCATAATTGGGTCAATATCAAAATATACAGCCTTTTGAAAAATGTAAAACATGAGAAAATTATGGCTGAAAAAGTTACTTTGATTGGAAAAAAAAACATTTAACAAACAATGAAGTATAACATATACAAATTTGTAAACATTGGAATCTACCATTTTGTTGATAATTAGACTAAAATCTAATGAACTGTGAAAACTTCGGCAGTGGTGTAATAGGCATATAGTATAGGAAAACACCCTAAATAAAGTAAAATAATTCTTTTAAAATGATGGACATAAAGTTTTTATCAACAAAATTCATTTAAAGTTATCAGAATTAGATAACAGAAAATATTTGATACATTTACATAGTGACCAACATCACATTTGAGACAAAGTCTTGATGTTACTCAACAAATTTTTAATTTGAGAATTAAAAAGAACACAACTGGATTTTTCTTTTAACGGAACACAAAAAAGACATTACTATAAATGCATTAGTGTTTTCAAATATACATGAATTATTGTCCATTAATTTTATTTGGAGAAAAATGTACATGTTACACCACTGATTATTATGTTTTACCACTGACATAAAAGTTACACCACTGACCTAGCGATAATAAATAAGAGATTAATAAGAGATTAAATTTAAATTTAAATTTTGGAAAATAAACTAATTTTTATTTTTTGATTGCATTTAAAACATGATAAATTTGATTTTAAATAAAAGTTTTCGTGCCTCATTCTTTCATAATCTGAAGATAGACACACTGATACACCACTTATAATCAATGTTACACCACTGACAGAAAAAATGGCATGTAGATGTTTTTTTTTACATGAATTCACTCATTCTTTGATGTTATATTTTTTACTACTGGCATCCACACACTTTTATCCACCTTGTACCGAGTTCCATCTTTCTTTGGCTCATTAATCTCACAAACAACATCGTCAATACTATACCAGCTCATATCAATTATACATTTTGGACAATAAAATTGAAATTTCTCGAATTTTCTCCCAAATCTATGCACACAACGCATATACACTTCCTCTTTATCAATATGTTTGTTGAAGCTCACCTAGATTTGTTACCTTTAAGCATTTGAAAGATTTTAGTACAACATAATAGGGAATGTGAAATGTCAATGGAATAACATATCTTATTATACACTATAAGTCATTAAAAAAATTGATTTTTTTATAAAAATAAAATGTAGATAATTTGCTTTCTTTATTAGAATAAATTTGTTTTTACTTTGATCTTTTAATCAAGTATTTAAACGTGTAAAACATAATTAAAGCATACAAAATGTCAATGGTGTAACAAATAATGTCAATGGTGTCACAGGTCTCATTTTCCAGATTAAGAAAACACAATTGCAATGAAATAGTCAAGCTTTCTTTATTGTCACAGTGTCTAACTTGTAAGGTTGATAAATAACAATTGTTCAAAATGCTCAAAATATAAATGAAATGGAAGGAAAAGTAAAATAATTAAATAATGTCATGGGGTGTAACAGTTTTGTCAGTGGTGTAACAACAATTTTTGGTTACACCACTGACCGTTATACCACTGATGTATCCATAGTAAATGTAGCAGTATGACCCAAGAGAACAATATATTACACAAAGCTACATAGCCTATGTTATAATGTGTTAAACATTCATCATTTATGTGAAAAACTTGTTTCTTCTTTCTTAATAGAAAACCTTAAATAGCACGAGAGAGAGAGAGAGAGAGAGAAAGAGAGAGAGAGAGAGAGAGAGAGAGAGCGAGAGAGAGAAAAAAATATCTTTCTCACACATTTATTCTAATCCGTTCTTTGGAACTTTCATAAGTCTTAATTCTCAAGTCAATACATTAATATGACACAGTTACACGACACAGATAAATACGTGTATCTCTCTATCGACGCCAAGTTTTAGTTGTATGTTTATATGTTAAAGAATACCTCTAGAATATGGATAATTGCAGACAATTATTTGTGTTTAAGGTATATAGGAGGAAATCCCTTTGATTGTACGTGCGATTTAGAGCCGTTTACAATGTTTATGAAGAGAAAGAAAATGCTGCCCTATAATTCATGGCGTGAAGAACCTATGTGCAACTCCCCGAGTCATTTAAATGGAGAACAGATAATTGACGTTCCATTCCACAATATGAGCTGTAGTACACAATATGGCAAGTATAATGCAAAAGCATGTCGTCTGTAATCGTCATGATTTCATTTTCATTCAATGTGGTATAACTCTTTCTTGTCTTTTTATTGTCTTTGATTTTTAACGACATTATTTGAGAAATGCATAAAAATAAAAAATAGAAATAAAACAATGAAACTTGAAGTTATATTTCTATCACATATATCTCAATCAGGAGAATCAGCATATATATTTTATTACTCAATCTGATATTTAAATATAAGGCACTAATTAACAACTCTTGTGTAAATCGAGAGCACAAACTTTTCAAACATCTGAGAGTGAAAACATCAGAGCGTTAAGCTGATTGATTCCTAATAAAACAGGATTTTTAACGTTATCAAAGAAAAGGAAACATATCAATGTTTTTGGAGTAATTATTTGTATGCAAGTAATAATAATCTAAAAATAGTATGTAAAATTTATAATTGTAGAAACAACAATCTCCATACGCAAAACCACTGAATATGAGATTACAAAGCAAACAGAATATTTGACACCAATGAAGAGTGATCAACACATGCCTGGTATTTTAATTCATGCAAAGCATAGCTTTAAAATATTTCTTCGGTGTATGCATATTTTAAAAATATTATCACGTTTAATTTTTTTTTTCATGAATGTGATAATAATGAAACTCGGGGAAATCGAATGCAATGGCGAGTTGCTGAGGTTTACCAAGTTTGCTATAAAATATGTGAAATATTAATTGAAACATATAAGATTAATAGGTAGATTTTGTCACTTCTGCTTCGGACAAACTTTGAAAGCAGTTCTTCAAACCGAGGGTGTATTTTTCAAATATAATGTACACTTTGTTCAATGGATCTTAAACAATACAGGTAGGTAATATATTATCTTTATTTTAGACCAACCGAAAAAGTTGCCGCTTCGGCCGTTTGAACATCGTGTTCTTTATGTAACGGTTTTAAGTAAAATTATAAGAAATGTACTTAATAGCATTGCATCTTATGAGCAAAAATCGGTCGAAATTCGAGAAGACCAGGGAGTTTAGGTTCTTATTTCACAAGAGGAAATAGGGCAAAAAGTACAGCATGCGCATCATGTATGGGGAATTTACAGGCTATACAGGTAAATGTAAGATAAGAAAAATATTTATTATGCTTACGTATATTATAAGATTTCAATACCAAGATTCAAGGTATATGAAAAAATCATTTTCTTTATATTCTTATTTTACCAGGCATATCAATTGTTTACAATGCATAATTCTACACAACAAAATTAATATCGAAAAGTCAATAATTTAAAGCTGCAAAACATCTACATATCGTTTTACCTAGTACAATTTTATGAAGCATCTTTAAACTGTAACTGTTTGCTTTAGGTTATTCCTATTTAAATTTATCTTTTGAAAATTGCATAGAGTTGCATGTACCTCTATGTGTACCCGAATGACTGTAAAGGAAACGAAATAAATATTTATGAATATTGATTGATTTTATTCTGACAACTGTTGCAGTTTTTTAAAAAAATGTTGCAATGTAAGAAGACGACTGATGGGCGCCAATAAAACAAGAGGACACTAATGTTAAAATTGATTCTATAAATGAAGAGATATAATACATAACTATACACTGTACCTTTTCCATGGTTGAGATGCTTTCTATTCTATTCTATTTTTCTTGCAGTCTAACCTGAGTTCCTCTCCGGTTTCATTCAGATGCAATCACAGGCGTTTTCCACAACAACTTGATGTATTGCTTAGGTTGTTTGGAATGCATGCTGGCTTTAAAAATTGCATTATTATTAGACCTACATTTTAGTAACAGAAAGAGTTGGTTAGCCAAAAACAAATCTACAGGGTTATTTTATTTTTGACAGAATTAATGACATTCTGAGTTGACACTTCCTGGATAAGTAAGACTTAGTGTAGGAAAAAGGAGGAACAACAAAATTTAAAAAAAAACACTTTAAACATCGTATCGAAAAGATCACATATGTCTTGGTAAATGACGGTATGCTTTATGAATACAAAGGAGTTATATTTCACCTAAATATACAGAAGTGCTTGATATTTATTTGAACCATTTCTACACACAATTGTTGTAATAGTACAACAATTTTCATTGCAAAACCGAGAATGTACTTTTTTAAAATCAATTCGATTTACGTGGTTTGAAATAAAACAATAACAGCAACTAGCTTATACATGGGCCACATCGTTCACACAAACAAAAACGTCTTTTTGACCCGAGTATTTTGCTGCATGTAACTGTGGTGATCACAGGTTGTAATTTAATATTAAACTGAAATATAGTCATACTAAAGGTACCTTACTCTTGCTTTGAAGCTTTGTTACGAATTATATATTTGTTTTGCCTCGGATTAAAATGTCACAACGTCATTGGATGAATCGCGTCACGTGGTTGCCTTATAAATTTCTTTACACGGTGAGCGTCAAAATTTATACGGAACATTTACAAACAGGCTGATATTAGTCTTCTTTCGTACTAAATACATCATGATTATTAACGTATTCAATTATATCGTTAAGATAAATGAAATCAAATTGAGTAATAATAATGCAATATTCTAAGAATGATTTTCATTAATATTGATCAATAAAGATAACTTCTTAAAACCATTAACATTAATTCATTTATTACTTTCGTAAAACGTTTTCTTTTTTCTAAAACAAAATTTTATATGGGAAAGCTCCGTTGGTTTTACATAATCAATTGTATATCAACTAAAACACAAATATCTAAAGACATAAATTCATAAACAATCATATACTGATGCGAAACGAAAACATTTGTAGAAAGCTGTAAAAATCGAACAAATTTCATTCTTATGCAGTTAGGATGTAGTTCAATATACATGTATTACAAATGAAAGTATAATATATTGCGTGTAATCATTTTAAGATAACAATTCTTCAGCATAGGTACTCGGGAATTTCGCGAATAATTATTGCACGCATATTTTACCTAGCAGGGCAGTTTAGAGTAGTTAAACAATGGAACATTTTGTTTAACATATCACCGGCTTACACACATTTTGTTCAACATATCACAGGCTTACACATTTAACAATCGGTTAGTTAATGATTTTCAGTGAAAACATTTTCGGTAGATTTCTTTTTGGCATAAAATATAATTTTGTATCTTCTACAAATATGAGTTCTTGAGATATTTTCAGTTTTGAAATATCAATATCCTTGGAGCTCATCATTTTGAAATTATCAAAATGTGCTATGCCATAAGAATCTGTACCTATGGCAACAAATCCATTGGATGGTTTAGATGGAATGGTTGTTGTAAACAAAGGAACTCCATTCACACTGCCAACAGCGGTAGAATTCTGAGAATGAAAGAGAAATTATATCAATGTTGTTGGCTAGTGAAACATCCACGTTTTAATAATGGTTCAACTCGACGAATTTTATTCCATCAAAAACTCCCGCGCTATTCATATCGGCTTTGTTGTAATTTGGTAAAGTAATTATTGCCAATCTTGCAAATTAATGCTTATGTGCTTAATAGCCATGCATGTTTACAAAACATGATTATAATTACTTTTAAATTTCCAAAATGTAATGTATCTCCCGTATTAGCGATACATTGTGAAAAGTAGGAATGATCACTTAGTTGGTTAACGATAAGTACCTGTATGCACGACTCTAGTCTCTGGTTCTTTGATCATGTCTTTTGAGTAAATGTATACCATAAGTACAGAAAGTAGGGAGACGGAGAAAAAGATATTTATGCATAAAGTTTATACCAGTAAGTTATTGCAATAACTGTCCGTTTTAGATCATAAAATATTATAAGTATCTCTTTTGTATCTCAATTTTAATAACGCTGGACTGAATATAGAACTTATACATCTATAGATACAAACATATTTATATCCAGTACTTGGGTGTCAATGTTTCGATATTTTATGCATTCAGAGATTTTTCTAAAATCTTTTTCCTCAGACTGAAAATGAGTAAAACATCCCAATTAAAAAAGGCCTATAACGTATATAATTGAAAATTCAAAATTGTCGGTTATTTTTCTTTTAAAGACACGCAAGTGTTTACACAGTAATACTTATTTCCCTCTCTTACCAGCAGTAAACTTACTTTGACAGTGAGGCTTATATCATTCCAACCATTTGTTGATACATTAAATGATCCCTTTTTAATAACTTTTGTACGAGCTGTAACCAAAAATTATTCAAATCGAAATGCGATTATTATAACACATGTACACTTAAATGAATTAGAAAAAAACAACAACAGACAAAGAGAGGTTGAAATATAAATTATTTTGAAATAAAAAGGGCATTTAAATTAAACAAAAAATCAATACATTAGAAACAAAAATACATGACCACTTACACAAGTCATTAGCAAGAACAAATTTCTGCTGATCGGGTAGTATAAACAGAAAAATCCTCTTGGCTTCCCAAGCATTGCATCCCCCTTGATCCACCCTGACAGCAACAAATGTCCCTGAACTTCCACTGACCTTGGAGATTTGTGTCTCGACAGTCACAGAAATATCAGTCCTACAAATAGACAGGTACTCATGTCAAAGAATGGGTAATTAAAACAAAATACAAATTAAGGCTATATTTTATATCTTTCTTAATAGACATGCACAATTATAGAAGAATAATATTTCATTTACGTATAGATTAACATCATGTTACAGATTTATCTCAGAGATTTTCTTTTTCAAAAAGTAATGTAATTATAATCGGTGTAAAAAAAATGTATAGTAAGGATAATTTTATATGCATTAGCAGAATAGTTTTCAAAACGTTTTGATATTGTTAGCTGAAGAAGTTTAACAAATACAAATAACTTATATCAAATCAATATTGATTTAAGCGTTTAATAGTTTTACTGTGGAACTCAACTTATAACAGATTCTCAACTTGTTGCTTCTTTCAAATAAAAAATAACATCCTTGATATTTTTTCCTTAAAATTTTATCGCTCATTGTGGCTTCCTCTTTATTTCTTTATGGCCAAACGTACTAACATGTACTCAATTCGAGACAATTTTGATCAGTGATTCGGTTTAAGGTACCTCACTACACCTAGATTTATAGTTTTTAAGACACTATCTCACAAGATTGCGATTTATATGTTTTGTCAAACTGTTCGATTGGGGGTGTATAACGTCGTAGCTCAGTGGTTATATTATTTGGCTTCGTGATCAGGAGTTCATGAGTTCGAATCCACCTTGAGCTTTTGTTCATGTTTACTGAATTAAATTTTCGAAAATGTAATTTTTCATCCAAAATTGCACATTTGTTTCTTATTGGATTGAAATACTTGTTCTCCATTATGATATACATGTATCTCTTAATCAAGTGATTTTCAGCTGATATGAGAAAATATTTCAAGGTGTAGTGAGCCACCTAAAGAGGAAACTATAACTTACAACAGTGTTAAAGACAACATATAACAAAGTTCTCAAGTTATTGTTAACAGAAAGACTTCAAACACACAATAATGATCAAGGTCTAAAACTAACAAAACCTTTAAAATTCTAAAAGGAAAAACAAATCCCCTGCCTAACAGCATGTCTTTGTAAGAACAAGAAACAAAAGGTATGTCCCGTATTTCACATGTATCATAACATCAACTGAACACTACACTGTGCATAAAAGTGAGATAATTTTTTAGCGAGTATGTTTCAGCAGTGAAATGTGATCATTGTTGGAGGAAAGACTCGTATGAATAAGATAGAGCAGCTGCTACATACCAAGAAAAGTTTCCTATGAGATCAATTGGGAAGACTAGATCAAATATACACCTATATATAGGTGGGTAGGTAACGACTTGGGTCAGCACCAGTACATGACTAGGTTACTCAGCTTTTCTGGTTTCAAACACACCTACTTGATGAGCAAAGAGTGAAGGCTCAACATTTTCTGTGTGTACAGTAAAGCGTGACTTAAATGATTTTCTTGAAATGAGGATGCAAGAATAGACAGAATGACATCTGAATTATCGTAAGTAGGGAAGTACAGTTTTAAGGAGAAGAGTGAAAGGTGTGTGCACTAGTACAGCAATTCACAGACAATTGTCTAAAAAGATCTTTACATGTAGCTGAAAACAAAGAACAACACGGTAAGTCACAAGAGTAAAAAATCCAAGAGCAGAAAAAAAAAAAATTAGAAAGTGATGCACTGACAGATTTATATTTTTCACAACTTAACAAAAATTCACTTAACATACGTAAAATTACCTTCAAAATTTACAATTTTTGTTATATCTAATTTATAACATTTTTCTACTGCTTGGATGATCATGAAAGCACTATTAGGTTTAAACAAGCCAACAAAGTGTATGCCAGTAAGTCCTTATTGGCATATTGAGATAGTTTATCTTATTGGCATATTGAAATAGTTTAGGTGTTTTTGAATGAAAATATACCAATGTATTTGCGAGTATTTGCTGAACTCCTTCAAAATCTGTTTTCTGAAGAGGCCTGACGATTTCATGATTTCATATGCACCTGTCTGTTGTGCAAAGTTGTTTGGTTCAGAAAAAATAAGGATATTCCGGCTCCGATTTCACCAAAAAAACTTAAGTTTTTACCTAAGTTAAATCTCAAATCCTGAGAATTTACTCAGCTGAGATTTTTCTCAAATTGCATTTCACAAATCAAACTTAGTCATTTCTCAGCTGAGATGAATTTTTTACTTAGCTGAGTCAAGAATTTTCATTGTCACAAGTGGCCCCTTATAACTTCTCCTGTTTTTATTTATTTATTCTATATAAAAACAATCGTCTGCTTATGTTTTCAACAGAGGAAAATCGGATTAAATTAACAAGAGTCATGAAATGTACACTTTGTTATGCTAAGTATAGATGACATATCTAAATGATTTTATATATTATATAGCAAACAAAAGACCACATTAAATACATTATGGTTACCTTAAAATCATTAGAAAGTAGAATCACTGCACGTTTATTCCACTTAACACAAACATATGAATTAGTTCCCTTTGTTTACATTTTTGTCAAGGGAGATAACTCCGCCAAAATTATTATTTTTTAATAAAAAAAATATTTATCAAACCTGCATGAAATATTGCATATACGCTAATTTTGAGTGGAATAGGCCTAAGAAATGAACATTACAGACAATATAATACTGTATTAATGATGTTAATGACATATTCATATTTGAGATTTGACTTAAGTCTGCTATGGAGGTAACTTAAGTTTATTCTCAAATTGAGTAAAAAACACGACTAAGATTTTTTTGTGACATGCAGAGATTTGAGTTTTCTCAAATTTGAGAAAAAAATCAAATATTTGAGAAAAAACTCAGACTTAAGTCTGAGATTTGATTTAAGTTTTTTTTTTGTGAAATCGGAGCCTGTTCAGAAAAGCTATTGAATCATGATGTTAGAATAGCATCCTTGAAATTTGGTATATCTATTCATGCAAAAGATAGTTGTTACATTAATTTAAAGTGTAGATAAGTTGATAATTAATATGCATCTATTACAATTACAATACATTCTGTGAAATGAAATAAACAGTGAAACAATCAAAGTGTTCACTATATGACAGTCGGAATGGCTTATCATCTGGAGAGTTTGGGTATTGTCCTTTTTGTCCTGTTGACAATGTTGTCATGGTGATCACTTAATCAGCTCTAACAGGAATATTAATATGTCCATTGTTTACCAAGGTTTTTAAGGTATTTGAATATTTGTTTAAATTACATTCCAAAAATTTTGCATTAATGGAGTCTCAAGATGACAAGTAACTAAAATTTATCATTTTTGCAAGAAATTATCAAAGCCTTAACAACGGTTTAAACACAGCATGAAGCTCTGGTTATTCAGTAAGCTAAAAAACTAAAAGGTAACTGAAATGTTACTGAAGGTGATTGGTTAAAACAACTCCTCCATTCAGTGACCTGTTCAGTCCTTTTAGTTTGTATTCTATTGACTGAATAGCAGAAAGTATCATGTAAAGATTTTCTTCTTCATGTTTAATCACCCAAGGCTGAAAAACTGTTCTTTACATTTTAAACTTTCATCAGAAAATGTTTGAAATACATGCAATTTTGAAACACCATTTAAACATAATTAGCAAACACCAAATCCCTTTACATCATTTTTGTAAAGAAATGATTATGTTTCCCATCAGGACTTTGGACCCTTAATGAATAAATTAATATACCTTGACTTGTCCAAAAGATCTGAAGAAGTCAGACTGAGAAGTATTCTGTCCAAAATGGAGGCTACTCTTCCACACATATACGCTTGAAATACTAGCCTGCAATAATTATTTTGTTCACATACATAATAATTGCAGTATTGTTCTTTATAGCATAGTTGAATGATTACAAAAAAGCCAATGAAGACGTTTTTAAGGACACATGCGACCTTCTTCAGTTTTAGGTAATTTTCTTCGATAAATTAGTTCTTTTTTATTTTGCATTCAAACCTTATAATGCCAAAAATTCAGGGTGCATTACAAGGCTATATTTTGGAGTTAGAATATTTTGAATTGTTCTTTCAATAGCATGCAAAATACAATTAAATGGTTATTAATAGTCATAGTATATATTTTCAATTGAAATCGTGTATAACCAAATCGAAAAATGAAAATATAATTTTGGAATTACGTAGTGAAAATCTTAGATAGATCTAGTATGATAGATTTGATCACGCCCGACCTAATTTATCACCTCATAATATTCAAAGAATGATTCCTTATCACTTTAATTTATATAATTTTATGCTATTGTACGATTAAATATTTAAATATAAATAAGCAAACCCCGCTGGTGCCCCATTATACTTCCATTGAAGTTATGGGTTTAATAGTACAAAATCGATATGAAGTCGTATCACAGGAAAAGACACTGGAAAATGTAAATGTTTTTACTTACATAGCTGCCTTTAAATTGTAAAGTGACATGTTGTGGTTTGACAGAATATAGCGGGAGTGGAGGGCGAATACAAATAGAATGGTCCCGACTCTGAAAGAACATTTTATATTAGACACAGGGACAAGAGATATAACTTTGCTTCGTTATAACTATAATTTGTTTTCTCAAATAATTTCAAAATTACAGAAGTTGAAAATCCCATTGATATCAATATATTAGTTTTATTAGCTGTGTGTTTAAAGTAATTGTGTCATGCAGTAATTTGTAATCAATACATTATAAAACGTGCTTTTCCCTTAAAATTTGATATTCCAAAAAACATTTTGTTATAATAGTTTAATATTTTTAAAGTTGGGCAAGTATTGAGGCTTATTAGTATAACAATTGATTAGAATTCTAAATCCTTTATTTTGTCTTGAAACTTTCCAACTTGAAAAGTAAGTAAATAAACTCAGAGTTTGTTGTAATCATTTTGAATTCCTACAATTGTTTCTATAATGATAGTAAGATCCGTGTTGTTGGGGCTGGTTAGAAACACCATGCCCCTGGTGTAACTTACTGACTCCGTGATCATGGGACAGGTATTTCAATCCAGGTTAGATGAACTGTGAGGAACTGTGACAAACATGTACCAGATAGTGAATTTTAGGCACAAAAAGCACATAAATTCATGTGCATTATGTTTTTCAATTTTACATTTTTTAGATGATTTCTACAACAATTCAACAATAAAAATTACACAAACCTGGATAGCATAGTACAATTAGTAATTCATGAAAGGAAGAGTATTCTCTATTAACATTGGGTTAAATTTAAAATCTAGAATACTTTAAAAAGGCATGGTCACGATTTTGGTCAAATTCTATTTTTATGTTTTTATTATTTACAATGTTTTAGAAATGCATTTGTGATGATCAAATAAATTTGAGAGTCGTTAGTTGAGTTATAAGCAAGAAACAGGACTCACAACTCTTTGTCATGTAAACAGGGCTCGTGCCCTTTTTTTGTTTACATAGGTTCAATAAACGAATAAAAAATATTTTTCTTTTTATTTATTTTAAGCATAGATAAACAGTTTCTAACCTTTAACACATTCGTTTTAGGTTTAAAACTGAAATTTTTACTTCAACGTTCAAAATGAAAACAAACGCTTTATTTACATAGCAAAGAAGTTAAAGCTTTATAACTCGCTTATAAGTCAACCAATGACACTCAGATTTCGGTTGCCTATTCAAAATGCCTTTCCGAAGCATTGTACATGTAAATATAAAAATTGAAAAAATAATTTTTGACCAAAATCGTGACCATGCCCCTTAAACATTTGTGACATTTGTAATAGGCTGCAATCCAGATAAATGATATCATGAGGTAAAAATATACTTCTAATGATGTGTAATACAGTAATTCTCAAAATTAAACATTGAGCTCCTTCACGATTTAAAAATATAACTGATGAAGTAAAATTCTACATTGTATATTTTCTATTTAAATTGATATACCACTTTAAATATTTGTCTCTCTTGTATTCAGCGTAATGTTTTAGTTTTAGCACTGGTATACAACTGTGATCCAGAACTCTTATCCAGATAGGACTTTCAACGATATAGTGTCCACTCCATAAAGTTTCTGCAGTCATTTGTCCATTACGACGGAACGGAAGAGATTCGTAATAACTGGCAATCAGATTTCATGAGATGGTGCTAAAATGTGTGGAGAACAGTATAAGGCTTACATCTGTATGCATTGGATTGACTTGTTACAGTGAATACTGCTTTATGTTGCTTATTTGTCATATTGTGAGTCGAGTCTCTCCTAAAACTTGTTTTAACTGAAACAAAGAATACCTACAATGATGCATATTTGATGGTAAACCATAACAACTGTATAATATGTTGCTTTTTTAACAAGGTGGAAAATTTTTAAACTGTAGAAAATTATGTACCTATAAGTTTCCGATAAGCTTTAAAATAGACGAGCAGTTTAGCATTGAATTTATATGAGAAAATTCCAACCATTCGTTAAAAAAAAATTGATATGATAAATTCTAAATGTTTGTTAGGTTGTTTTTATAGGTTGATTATTATATATATATTTTTTTTTTTTGGGAGGGGGGGGTTAGGGGGTAGAATGTAAATGCTATTGGATGTTAAACGAAATTCTTACATTATATATGGACACAATCAGTCGGTGAGAACAATTATCATTATATGTTTGCAATACTGCCAGAAACTCGTGTTAAAATGCCAAAGGATGTAAAAGTCAACACTGCATCTATTTGTTATACCAGTACGTTTTTATAGCATTAGCTTTTCAGTTTGTTATTTATTTTTTTCTAGAAAGAAATATTGACTAAAGGAGCCATACACGTGAGGGAAGTAACCAAAGAGCAAACAAAAATTCAGTTTCTCTGAGCAGTAAAACAGTTGGAAAATTAAAGAGACATGACAAACTAGATTTTATTATAGGCTTGATCAGGTTGAGTTTAATAACAATTCATGTGAATGAATACTTTAAAAAACATTAACATACCAGCGCGGGGGTGTTCAGGAAGCATATTGGCAATTTAGCGTCTTATTTTGACTGTAATATTGAAAATCGTGAAATCAAATACTAATTTTGAATAAGTTCAAAAACTTAGTATTATCCTTGAAAATTGATGTCAGTGCAATAAAATCGGGTAGTACATTACTGCCACATTGGTACATTATCACGTGACAACTATAAATAGCTTACGTCTATTCCTTAACATAAGAGATATGAGATAGAACAACACTACCCCGCGGTTGCCAAAATAAAATAAGCATACTAAGTGAAAGCAAAACATCTCGGTTTAATCAAAACCGCTGCTAGAATCCTATGTTTGTCCTTATTAAAAAGTTATTTATCCGGTTCAAGTCAAACCTTCCCAACTTTTATATAGTTTTCACAAAAAAATTGCATCAAAACAACACACAACATGGGATTCTAGCAGCACTTATCAATAAGTATTGATCAAACTAACGATATGTATAAAATTTCAAATTCAATATTTACGGGGAAGTGTTGTTCTAGTCGAATTTTTACATCGTAAACAACGACAGAGGAAAGCCTGGCCGAGAAATAAAAGCAAATTTACATACCTTTTAGCGAATGATTGATAAAACTAACTTCTTCCCCAGTATTCTTATGTTCAATTCTCAATAAGTCACACAACAATACTTTATTTGAGTTCTTAGATTAGTTATATTTTGAATATGTTTACAATGCTTTCCGATCAAATTCACACGATATTCAACTTTTAGTCATGACGTCATCAATGTGTAAATCTACGTAACACAAACTAATTTCTGGAAAAAATTGTCTTCAATATTTTTTGGTTTTTGATCTACGTTTCGTTGCTTAGATATTTGAATATGTACATGATAACTAAGATTTGTGATTTCACGGAATTACATGCAACTCAGATTCCATATGCTTCCTTCACACCCTCGCGAGATACAAAGTTATATTTTGTTATCGCAAATGCAATAATAATGGAAACATTTAGAAAAGGGGTTTTATACTGACATAGTTTTGTCATAACAGATATGCTTCCATCAACAACTGATGAAGAGGAACCTCCTTTGAGGACCACTAAGCGGGAGTTGACAACAAAGGATGTGGCAGTAGAACTAGGAGTGTACACAGATAGCTCCTTTACAGCACAGTTCCCGTCTACGGACGTGTCCAATAGGGTCGAACTGATGATTTTAAAGTACAACGGGGTAGGGTAATATATATGATATTTCAGTCAAACAGGTTCATTTACAAACAGTCACAACAAAAGTAAACATACAAACAGACAAAACATATTTCTTATTCCATAATATTTTTGTTCATTAGCCAAAATGGAGTTTTCTTGATTTGAGACACTTGGACTAAAGATCAAGAATCTTGAGTTTTGGGAGACTAATCCGGTAAGTCTTCTGTATTTTCGTTAATGACTAGTCGTAAGAAAGTAATCTTTTGAACTTCTAAATATATCTTTACATGTACCCTTATTCTATTGTAGAGCTTTTACAACATGTCAAAACAGCTACATGAAACCCTCTCCAGTTTCTGTCAGGTTACAAGAAACGTTTCTCACAAATATGACATAAGATGTGCTCACACAGCGTAAGTACGATATAGATACACGCAATATTTTGGAAAGGCGTTATAGCATGTTTTATTGAAGAAAAACATATCTTTTATTATTAGCAGAATATTACAAGCGTCTCGGGTGTACAATGTTTGTATACTTATGCCTTATCATTGGTAATTTAATGTACTTTTGAAACTGTTCAGGGTGCCTGCAGACTATGGTGGAATGGCATATATCGGTGGAGCCTGCACTGACGATGCATGTTCTGTCGACGCTGAGCGGTCTTTAACCGGCTACAAGGCCCTTACACATGAAATTGGACATAAGTAGGAACTATTTTATCCCTTTATGATAATACACCTTCAAACTGCGACTTTTACTTTGTGCAGACGATGTTTTTGGAATTTTTAACATTTATTTTTGTATTAGCTTGGGAATGAACCATGACGCGGGCAGGTGTTACGGAAGTGACGTAGGTATCATGGGAGGATACGGCGCAGGATGGAGTTCATGTAGCGTCAACGATCTTCATAACTTTCTTCAGTGGGTATTTCTAGAAATAGATAGAAAGTAAATATAAACAGAGCTATAATACTTCAAAACGAGCGTATCCTATGATATTGTGTGTACAAACAATTATATCATTGTTATTTCAATTCATGTATCGTAACGAACCTAACCCTTCATCTAAAATTTATTAAGCATATCCTTTACGGTAACCTTACATTTATAATGTCATTTTTTTAAACGCCAACTGCAGCTCTCATATTCCTTACGAAGAATTTAACACACTGCTGGAATACAGGGGTTCATAAAAAAAGTCTCTGATTGATCATTTTTTGATCGCGATTGATAGTGTGATTGATTAATTGATTAAACATGTATACAATATGGATGTTTCCGTTTACCATGTTGTCTGAAAGTCACTTTGCGCCTGCATCATCGTGTAATGCATGCCATTTTGAACTCAAACCTCAATTCGATAACTGATAAAATAAAATTATTTTATGTGTATACATAAAATTATGTATTTATTAAATGAGGAAAATAAGTTTTCTTTGATACAGACTTGAGAAAGCACAATGTGTGTTCAGAGAAGCTGAAGCTTTAGCTGAGCTGAGCTCATATTTAATTGGTAAATAACTAATTTATCTATTCTTAACTAGTATATCATAAAGCATCATGGTCCTAAAGTCAAATGACTGATACTGGCATTTTCCAATGTATATGTCTGTGATAATTTTGTTATGTACCTGTCAGTCCAATAATTTCCATAGACGTACTGTTGGGGCGCATGCAGGGTTTGCATAAACAATAAACTAATATTAAATCGTACAATTACTGAAAGTTTTATTCATAATTTACATGTTTCAGTGCCTTTGTCTGTGATAACACTACAAATAGATTTTGTATTCACAGTCCAGTATATTCAAATGACTAATCATTGGCACGCAACAGGGTTTGCAAAATTAAAAGACATCACATTAAAATGTCAATATTCTTATGTTTAATCGTACAGTTGCTAAAAATTATATTAATATAAGTAATAAGGGACCATTCTTTGAATATTATGAGGTGATAATTTCGGTGGAGGGGGAAAGGGGTATGGTCAAATCTATCATAAAGTCCCTCGGGCTTTATTGGTTTGATCACGCTCTGACTGAAATTATCACCTCATAATACTCATAAAATGATTCCCTACTGTTTGATTAATACCAGAATAATCATTTTTATTTTTTTAGTTACGTTTTGTATTATTACGAATATGATTTTATTTATCCTTTTCTAAAGAAACCTACAACCACATTTAAAACTTGATATGTAAATAATTAACTTTTTGTAAAAACATTCTTAAATTAGGTCAGGAATACAGTCCAGATGACATCTGTGAGAATAGATACGGTCCAAACTTCTTTTTAAGAAAGTTTGAGTATAACTCGGTAAGTCTTAACAAACTCTTCATCCTTAACGCAGTTAAGAGGACTTAATGGTCGTTGGCAATATCACACTATACAATTCTTTTTAAAAAGGCTTTAAAGGCTTTAAATTGTCTACAGATTCAGGGAAAAACTCTAATCTTAAAGCAAAAAAGGAAGATTTTTCACAAAGTAGATCTGATGATTAATTCATTGACCATCCATCCTTACTAATAATTGAAGATTGATTAATTAAGAAACATATAGAATATATAACATAGAATTTTTATACGCCCATTTTTGGTAGCTCTGCGAGGCTTACAGTTGTGTGAATCTTACGGAGGGATCCCTATACGGCCGGATGTTTAACCATGGATGGCAGGACATACCCGGCTCCTACTGTGGCGAAGGAAAAGTGCGTTGAGTCAGAGCATTCACTTGTAAAAATGATAGCTTGATTTAATTTATGTTTTCGTCTAAAAGATGAAAAAACTATTTTTTAGGACGGAGATGATCTCACTTACTCTTCTTTTCATTTGATTTTGAAAGAAAAAATGTTGAACATCCTTTCATATCTCGTGAGATTGTTTAGTTTTCTTGTTTAGAATTATGTATTTGTTAAACATCGGTGGTTTTTCATAGATTTGCTTTAAACTAACTTGTACCACGTTTGCGGATGCCAGACAAACCCCTAAAATCATCAGACCAGGAGGGTGGGGTCCTTGGGAAGCGTGGCAGTCCTGCTCCAGAACATGTGGGGTGGGGGTAACATACAGACGCCGAAGATGCAACAATCCAAGGTGATTTTTTGACCCATTTTTATGTACGTTTATTATCAAATATTTGCTGAATAGTATTAAAACATTTAAAAAGCTCAGACTAGCTTTTGATCAACTGTTTATTAAATTCAGTGAAGCGTATCATTGGACTTTGATATATATGAACTGTAAAGAAGATTTTTACCTACATGAAGTTTCAAGTTTAATTTAACTCCATAGTCTAAAAACATGGTTTATACCAATGTAAATGCATCATTATCTAAAATTGACAGCCCAATAAACCACCCAGGCTGTGAAGGAGGGGATAGCAATGCAAATGAAGCCAAGATTTGTAATTCTGAGGTTAGTGTAACATTTCCAGCTGCCACTATAATGCATAGAGAAACCAGTAAAGAAAACCAAAGAGACACCATTTACTAATACTATAATAATTTGAATTATTTTCTGTTCTAGCCGTGTTCAGATGATAGTCCAAAACAGGCAGATCTGATTAAACAGAGAGCTTCAGAAACGTGTCTTACAATGCTTGAAAATAAAGTGTTGAATTCGTCAGAGTATAATTCAACGGGGGATAGATACAGTCATTCTGGTGAGAAATAGCCACGCATGCTTAAATTTATGCTTTATTAGTATTTACTCGTCATTTCTTTTTGTAATATAAATATGTCGTATAAACCTTAATTTGTTCCATGTTTTTGAACGGTATAAAATAATTCAGAATGAATATACTGAGTACTCTGTCCCGAGTTTTTGCTCCCACCACTTTTTGCTTGATATTTCAATAATAGTAAATACCTTTGTGCTCAAACTACGTTCATCCACTAATATAAAAAAAATATCCATATTATCTGTTTTAAAACGCCCCCTCTACCGCTTTAGGTTTCAATACACATCCTAAAATTGAAAGTCTACGGACATTTTACATTGCATCAGCCATTAATAAGCCCGGATGATAACGTTAAAAAATCGCGCTATGTATTCCAAGTGTATTCCGAATGGAGAAAAGATGTAAACATTTCCCATTACAAATCTCCGTAAGAAAATTGTTTTCGTTCCTGTGAAATTTTATGAGTGAAAAGGGATAATTGTTCAATGAAGATATCTTGGATATATTCCCTTTCATCGATTTCAATTTTATTTCTTTCACAGGTATGTGTATTTTTATTAAAAATCATCAAAAATTGATGGAAGCAATAACTCGGGACAGACTGTAGTTGATTCATTAAAATTATGTTGTAAGAACCCATTTCATCCTTTTTACTAGGAAATTATGTGTGTGAAGTTAGATGTAAAGAAGTGAGTGATTTCAAATCGCCATATTTCACAAGATTCGGCTTAATGCCGCACGGTACCCCATGCGATGCCAAAGTAATTAAGTACATGGATTTCATGAGCTCACCTTGGCCAAGAAAGAAGGGCCTCACTCCTATTTGTTTGGAGGGATATTGCAGGGCAAGTAAAAAAAATCTTGTCTCTAAGTTTTCTACTGATATCTACTATTTATGAAATTATTTTGATATTTTTTTAGTAATTGGGATCTGACCACTCGTGCATTTTTTGATGCTAAAAGGCATCAGCAATATTGAATTCAAAACTAACTATTTCTGGGTTCGAACTCATACTTTATTTGGATTTTACAAAGTAAAAGATTATTTAATTTTCCGTAATAAAAAAGCTGGAAGTTGCTTTCGATGAATCTTCTCAGGGCAGAATTAGAACAGGAATAAAATCCAGGAGAGACGTTTGTCCTGAGATGATAAACTTATAGAATTTAGAAAGCAAAAAAAAAAAAAAAGGCTATATATTACCTAGCACTGCAAGCACATACAAATGTACTTAAAATTCACTTTCTGTTTCACTGTTTCTAGATTTTCTTTTAATGCTTGCATGTTTATGTTATATCTTTATGTTTAGATCTTTGGGTGCGACGATGCTTTCCTTGGAGGGACAAAAGAGTTTGATGAATGTGGTGTTTGTGGTGGGGATGGGTCCACATGTGACGTCATACAGGGAACATTCACGGGTATACCTGGAGAAGGTAACTTGTTTCGCGACATTTAACTTTACATTTGTAGTACAATTACATGTAAATATGCCGGTATTGCCGCCTAAATATAGAACAACAATACTGCAGCCCTAACGGAAGTGTTACTATGTTTTAATACGTATCCACTCCGTATCTAATGGGATACAAATTCATTCTATATTGTAACATTGAAACTTTTAACCAGTGCCAGATATAATGCTCTAATGTCTTTTTTAATGGGTTTTGATAAGTATAATAACATTATTGTCATCCTGTACACAATTTCCAAAAAGGGTTACTAATATTTCAATGTAGATAAAAACAATTTTTTGCAGGTAATAGAACTCTAATGATTGAGATACTGAAAGGAGCATATAATATACAAATTTGGCTTAACTATTGGATAATGGAAAATAACTTCATAGGTAAGTAAAGATGTATTCACTGTCAATAATCATCGTTATTATACTAAAAAGTCTATTAATCTGATAGTTTTCCCTGCTATTAACCTATTGATTTTGAAAAGAGAAAACGCTGGATAAGATACTTTCTCTTTTGGTAATTTTTTTTAAAATATCATTCAAACGAAATTAAGGCATAGCTGTGTTCTCAATTATGATCGTTATCGATGTAACATATGAGCCAACCCAATGCATTTATGTGGAAGTTTGGAAGATGCTCATTGCTTGTTCTTCGTTTGTAAAAAATATTCATTATGAATTAAGACAACCATTTCTGTATGACCTTTTATCGTTGAACTTGTTGAATATAATTGATGTACTTTGAGGTGACAAAACTTTATCTTATGATGATATTTGAAATATATGATATATGAAAATAAAAAAATATTTAAAGAAGTTCATACACTTATACAAAAGTGTGGAAGATTTATCTTATATTAAGTTTTTAAATCATTTGCATAACTTTATTACCCATACTAATTTTAATTCTAGATTCGCACAGTATTACATCATTCACAACTAATGATTTATTTGTGTTTCACTAAGTGTTCTATAACGGTTATAAATGTTAACTGGCATTGTATGGAATTGTAATTGTAATATATCATGTACAAGGAGAGAACTCTCTAAGTTTCTGGAAAGTGTGTCCAATCCTTTTGGCATCATTAGTCAATAAAATATGTTCAACTCAGATACTATGTCAAGCTAACATCCAGGCATTGTCAATTTATAGTCATGATTAAATTCCTTATCATTTTAACTCTCATTCTCTCTGTGTATGTCTCTCTCCCACTCGTTCCCTTAAATTTTATCTTTCTCTTTTACTCTTTATTTCGATGTATTCCCCGTATCTCTCTCTCTCCCTCTCTCTCTCTCTCTCTCTCTCTCTCTCTCTCTCTCTCTCTCTCTCTCTCTTACAGTTTGACTTTTTCATTACACAAGAGATGTACGATAAAGATGACGTCCCCGTTATCGTCAGCCATGTTGGAAGCAGCTGGGTGTGGAACACGGATGAGAGTAAAAATCCGGTCAATTTGTATACAACGGGACCTATCACCGAGCCTGCTATCATCAAGGTAGAATTACACATAAAGAAACTTACTTACTTTAATCCACATTCAAAAATTGATTAAAATTTTCAAAAATTAACATTTCATCACCATGTGAGAAGAAACTTTGAAATGGTTATTTTTACAAACTTGTTCTATTAATCTATTAGTGATTATAAAGAGACATATTGAGGCAATATGCATGGTTATTAAACTAGGTCATAGACATTACGTATTATTTAATAAGATTACCTCGATTCATCAACGTTGGTAAGCTCTGCAACAAGTATTCCATTTGAAGGAATGATCGGAAATAATGATATATAGATAGCTAGAAGCAAGCAACATGATCCGTTTGATGGAAAATAATTAAAAAAGTACAGAATTTTTACGAAACATAGATTATTTTGAATCTGTATACCATAATTGCATCATTATAAACCGTCAACAAATTTAATTTTGAAATAAATTTGGGAAAGCCTTTCGTAAACGCCTTGTGTAGTTTTATATTTTTAACGTAATTATTAACTTTTAATGTATCTTCTTCTTCTTCTTCTTCTTCTTCTTCTTCTTCTTCTTCTTCTTCTTCAGAATACTGAGTAGGGCTCTTCAAAGAGCAATAACACGCATACAAAGAAAGAGTTGTAATAAAATAATTTAATGCGACTGAAAAACATTTGAATGCCACCATAACTTGCTATTGAGGTCGCATCATAACGTAACCTTGTTTATAAATCAAGTCAATTCCTAGCTACTATTATGCAACATCAATAGATCGAGGTCAGTTCATGGAGCATCTTCTCATGATCGAGGTCAGTTCATCGAGGTCAACTGCATTACTGAATGATTTTCGATCAAAATTCTTACGCGTGAGACAAAATGTGCATTCGTTAATAAACAGGTCGAACTGTATTTAATGTATGTTTGCATCTCTTAAGGTAAATGAATTGAAAATAAAACTGAGTGAAATGTTATATAAAAACTAAACCAACGCTTCAAGTTTTTAAATAAGAACTACTTATGCAAGCGGAATGTGTGCGCACGTGGACGCATTTGTCGGATGCCTCATATGGACACAATAGTGATCGACCGAAGCCGATCACAAAAAGTCTTCAAAGCGATATTTTTCTACCAAATGAAAATGGTCCGTAATTGCATTTTTTTTTATTGATTTCAGCTTTATCAAAAGAACGCTTTGGAAAACAAAGGCATTCATTACGCTTATTCTTTACCCAAAACTGGTGAGTTTTAATAAACAGCTAATTCAATATGATTATGTTATATTCTTAGATTTAATCAATAGGAATAAAAGATTATATAAAATACGCTATCTTATATTGTCTAAAATGCATGTTTTATAATATAATTCATTAATTTGTAGAGCAAATTTCCTTTGAAAATCGTGTATAAAAAGTGTTAAAAAGACAATTTATTGCTATTAACCTTCATTAATATTAACGGTACAGAATGATAACAACATATTTAGTAAATAAGGGTTTAAGTTTTTTAGATTTACAAAGGTCATTGTCTCTGTATCTTTAAATACAACTTATTCTACAAGATTTATTTCAACATTTATTTAAGGTGAATGTAAGAATAACGGGACATACAACCTTAAACTGCGTACTTGTGACTGCCCTACTGGATTTTATGGTAATAAAATATATGGGATATTTTGTTTATTTTACAGTTGTGTTAGCAAAAATAGAACGAGAGGATATATGCGAAAATGATGCCATGCATGTGGTACATTGATGCAAATTTTACGTTAGATAAATAATTTTATCACATGCTTAGCTCAGTATGCAGTGGATATCACTTATGGGATTAATTGATGATATTACACTGTGTATTCTTACGTCATGTGACATCATAGTTATGGTTGTTGATAGACGTAGAATAAAAGTACAAAAATTATTTAGTTGAAAAGTGTAGAGTTGTACTTGTGAATCATTTTTTGCCGTTTTATTCATTGTTTTCATGAAATGATAAAAAAATAGGTTCGAAAATAAAATGTTACAGTATCTTTATTAAATAGTTCAGGAAAATTTTTCATGTGTAAAGTTGTGACGTCCTGCAATAAATATGCCATGCGGCTCACAATTGAATAATTTTTACAGAAAAAAATTTTAATTTTAACAAAAGACGTAGTAAACATGTGATAAAAAGAATCTCAATATCAATATCAAATTCGTGTTGTGTTTACTATCCCCTCGCCAAGCCTTGGGAATAGAAAAAACACAATTCGCTTTATAGAAATCATATACCCTCCCAAATCATGAAAGATCCAATATAAAGTATTCAACTTTCAAAATAAACATTCAATTTCAATCCAAATTCCATTCGGTATCAGAACATTGATGTGAGAAGCTTTGTTTAATAAAAATGTTATTTGCATTTCAAAAATTAATAAAACCTAAAAAGTTTAATTCAACGTAATTATTCATAAAATATTTGCATACCGTTAGATGGTAGGATAAACGTTGTAGGTCTCGTGATCATAAAGCAATTTCAGACTTAAGTCGAAATCTCAACCAGTCACAAAATAATTGTTTATCATAAAATGACAATAGAAATTAATAATTTAAAACATTATATCAAGACACTTTTAATAGCATTTCAATTTTGTCCGTATTTTTAATCAAGAGATATCAAGACAGTTTACAATTTTTCACGTAAGTCTAAGTTTGCTTCATGATTCTGGAACCTGGTTTTGGAGAACTTACATATTGATTTCCTCTTAAAGATAAGCTTTGTTTAAATATTAAAAAAATCATCAAAATTGAAGCTAAAATGTAATGAATTCTTTGTTACTTAATTGGAGGTTTAAAAATACAAACATCTATGTCTAGATTTAAAGGAATTCAATGTATAATGAAGGGATATTAAACAATGAGAATTATTTTACACTAGTTAAATAGGTATTTCTAGATAACAGTGATATTGAAATAAACTAAATTCACATGACTGACTACATATAAGAGGCCGGTCATTTGGAAATTGATTTTTTTTAAAAGGTAATTTCCTCTAGATGAAATTTTTTTTTTTTAGATTCGTCAAACTATCTGCGGTTTATTTCACATTTTAATAAAGAGAACGTTTCTTTATGTATTAACCAAAAGAGTTTTACGGATTTTAAGTTCCTTTTTAGAATATCTTAATGAAACATACTTTGCCAATAGACTTCAGTGCAAATTCAAGGTGTGATTAATTAGACCATAATCAAAATTATGGTGGAGTAATTTTATTTGATAACACCTACAAAATGATACCATAATTCAGAATATAGGGCCATTCATATATTAGGTACAAAATGTAGATGTTATACATTGAATACCATAATTTGATGACCATCCAGCTTCTAAAAGTAAATATAATGACACCTGATATTTCTGTTGTATTAACAGGAGCTGACTGTAGCAGTCGCTGTAATATTTACTGCTTCAATGGCGCGGCATTGGACGAGTCCACTTGCACGTGCCAGTGTAAGGAACACCAGACGGGACGTTATTGTAAGTGAGAAACAGGATATACCGGGAAAGACTGCACAGAGGAAAAAAGTGAATAATTACCATTGTCTGAATAAAATTTGAATGTAGACTTTTGTTCTTCTTTTTGTCTTCAATTGCCTATGGAAGTTAACTTGATTCTTGTGAAGTAGCTTGTGTGTTGGAGCGAACGCATCCAAATAAAAAGAAACCGTATAACACGTATAACAAATCTTTGCTAATTAATGCATGATGGAATAAAGAGGAGAATCATAAAGTCAATCATTTACAAATTGTTCTGCTTGAGTCTTTATGAATTATTTTTACACGAAATGTAAGCAAGCGCAGTTCAATATAGTGTTCCGATTGGCCACTTCGACCTTCGCTAATGGCTTATTAACATAACAATATCGACTTTGTGTAAATAAAATTACCAAGTCCCCCCCCCCCCCCCCAATCATTATTTGATGATAATCCGCACACACTACCAATTTTCCGTTACTTGTATATGATAAAATTAAGATACACAATGCAAATGAATAAAAAGTTAGAGTCTATTAACAAAAGTGTTAATTAATGACACATATCGAGTGGAAAACAGGTGTTACAAACCTTTTCTTACCTCGACGAAAAAAAAAATGATCCGAAAAATAACAATTAAGTCATTTTGAAAAATTGGTGTTTAACCTATGATGCGATGTAGACCTAAACACTTCCAGTGACACGAAAGAATAGCTGTATACTCATGTACCAAAAATATTAAGAGGCGTATAATGCAATGCATTTTGCGCTGTTAATGATTAAAATAATTTATACAAAGCTATTTGTCTTTACATCTATAATTTTTCTGCCGACATTAACAAAAATTGAGCATTGATGAAGTCAGTTGATACATTTACATATAGATAATGTTTCCAAGTAGTATTGAAATTGGCAAACATTGTTAATGATGATAGTTATGAAGCGGTTTCAATACATTGTAGTGCTTTATCATGAAATAGATTGACCAATAACTGAATGAACTCTGTATGCTGCGTGTTCCTAAAAAACTAAAAACTCTTTCAAGTGAAAAATGGTATATGTGATCAACATTTTCAGGAAATAGAGAAAATCTAGAGATCAGCATGCTGAAATGCGGACTGAATATGTAAAACGAACAGGGTTTCGAAGACGAACGTATGAACAAAATATTTTAATCCACGGAAATATTAACAAAGTCAACTCTTTCAGTATACGAGTAGGTGCTACAATGAAAGCATTATTTAAAACAAAAGAGGACCAATGGACCAAAACATTCACCTGAATATAGATTCCTGTGTTGTTTTTGTATTTTCTATATTTTGTAAAAAAAAATGTATTTAAACTTCAGATATAAAAAGGTATTATTTGGTAAATGGTCTTACCTTTGCGGGTAACAAGTATGCATCACATAAAAAGAACAGTACAATCATTCTAGTACCACATTTTGATGGATATAAACAGCAAAAGACGCTGTTGATATCGGGTTGAACATCGACATACCTCCCCGCAACAACCAATGGTATTTGCCATTCACGTTCCGTGTAAATGTTGCTGATTACAATTACACATGATTCATCATAAATTAAATGCACTTGAAAACTTGTAATTTTATTTTTGTAGTGTAACCTTCATGACTACCGGACAGTAAACAGATATTAATTTTCCTCATTTTTCTATCCATTCAGTTTTGATGTGTTAAAAGTGTTAAAAGCTAAATCTAAAAATTTCAATAAAACAGAGGTGTACTGATGATTACACCCTATTCGTTTTTGACGTTATTGTCCAATTATAGATAAATAATAATACAAAAAGCGATCGATGTTAAATCATTTTTATTTTTATTAATGATACCTCATTGGAAAAGAACATTTGTGTTAGAATTTACATGTTAAATTATCATAAATTCTTTTTTAAACTTAAAAAATAAAATAAAAGCATTTTAAATCCTAACCTCGATTATCGCAAATTATTATACAGGTTTTACAATAAATGTGTACATGCATCTGAATAACACAAAAAATACGTATCTGCAACGTAAAGGATGTCCTAATTTTTAAATTATCACTTTTTTGAGAAAAAAGGTAGTATTTTGCAAGGGATTAGAATCTAATTTACATTTTACTTTGATTTACTTTCCTTTTTGTTAATCATCTTAATAACATGTTCCTGAGTTTTAAATGTATTTATTGAAACTCTCTACTGTTGCTCTTCTGTGTTCTTAATTGAATATCGGTATATGCCTCGTTTATGCAAAACTCCATAAAGGATTTTTTCCACAAGAGCCGAATGCTCACATGAACTTTTCTGATCACAATTTGGTCGTTGTCTTAAAGGCTAGGGAATTAACCGGATGATAGTAAATATAAAATTTAATTGTAAAGTATTAACTGCGATTGGGTAAATTCAAAATTTACAACGAGACAGTTGTCTGTCGATAATTTTGTTTTCCTAAAATTTTCAGATTTTTTAAAATCTTTTCCTCCAAAACCACTAGGTCAAATTCAACCAATCTTGGCTCTTATACAAAAGATCCTCGCCTTTTTAACTAGAAGATAAGGTATATTTACTGAAATATTGTTGGCATTTTAAAAGATCTTCTCAAAAACTATCAGGCCATAAAAGCTGAAACTTGTGGATTTGTGTTGAATCTTGCTCAGGAAGTGTAAATTCAAGCTTTTACAAAACGTGGACGATAAGAAAAAGAATCTCTAGTGATGAAAATATTTTTGCAAAACCATACAGCCGAAAAGAATGAAACTAAAACCATCCTCAGGTTGTGTGGATTTAAGTTTGTTCTAATCATACCATTTACCCCGTAATCCGACCGTATAATTTATTGTAAATCAACGCTTACTCTGTCAAACAACTGGCTAATCTCAATCAACAACGTAAATTACCACTGTAGAGAAAAAAAATTACTTTTCATAGGGACGAACAGAAATATTTCGAAGGCATTTCTTACCACTGATGGTCACCAAGCATTGAATTGCATAATTTCTGCCAAAATTGTAATTCAATTAAACGACAATCATTACGTACAGTGTACGTCGGCGTGGAAAGGCCAGATAAAAAAAAAATAATAAACCTTATTTGTTCGTTCGATTAAGAATTTTGTTCGGACGAATTTCAAACAAATTAGAACGAATTAGATATTTGTTTGGACGAATAACTTATTTGTTTGGAAAAAATAGTTATTTATTCGGACGAATAAAGAGAGAGAGAGAGAGAGAGAGAGAGAGAGAGAGAGAGAGAGAAAGAGAGAGAAATTTAATTTTTATTATCAATAAAGATACACATAAATGAATGTCTAATCAGCTTCTGACATCAGGTGCGGATACAGAACACTTACCAGGGGCGGGGGGGGGGGGGGGGGGGGAGGGGTCATAAAGATTTTTTTTGTCGAACCCATCTATGATATACACGTAAAAATACCCTCTCTAGGCAATGCATGTTTTCGTATGGTATAGAACTATAAAATGTGTTCTCCTAATACCATAGCAAATACATGTAATATCGCTCCCACCTTTTACCGAAATACAATAATATCTATTTACCCATCATTTACATTTAAAAATATATATCAATATGACCTTTTTTATTCATTTTGCCGTGGTTTAGATACATAACTTGAAGGGCATCGCCTCGTTAGATCTGAAAGCCGGGTTACATGAATAAAACAATCATTGTAGAGTGAGTTAATGATCAGTTTAAATTTCTTTCAGAATTAAGCTTTATAAATATCATTAGAAAGGCAGTAGGTATTTTTTTTTTTGTAAAATAAGATAAAATTGTTTCAAATCACTAAGAGGAAACTTAAAGTCAACGGCTAATCAAAATCTTATTAAGGAATTTATCTAATTTATCCATGATTACACAAATTGCATATACATATTGTCTTTCTACTTATATTGCGTACAGTGTTTATATCCAATTTGTTACTAACAATTAATTTAACAAGAATTAAAGCAACGTTAACCAGATTTTTTTTTTCAAAAACAAATTTGATCTGTTGCTAAAAGCTTCCGTTTTTAACGTGTTATTTGCCCTTATTGTAGGCTACAATAAGGCCTTATAAAGGGTCGTCTTTTTTACTTTCCTAAACACTGTATACTGATGCTTAACGAAACTGTACTGTGAAATTGTTGTGCATCACTGCTATATCATACTCATCGCAATCTCTTGACAACCCCCCCCCCCCCTCCCAAAAAACGGAACTTTCCAAAATCAGGCAAATCATAATCCGTAGGGGTAGCAATTTTACAATTTCACTGTTCAAATTTCTATACCTTCAATTCAATTTTTACATGGTCCCATAAAAGTGGGAGAGGGAGCAGCTCCATGTGAATTAAACTTTTGTATGTAAATTTAAGAAAATTTTGCTGCACAAAAAGTGGGGTGGGAGTGGGCAGGCCCCCTGCCCCTTTCCTCCGATGCTTCTTGTCTTAGACGGGTACTTTCCATGTTGTTTACCATGAAAAATCCCAAATACCCTTTATTTTTTGTTGTGTTGTCGGAAGCGGTAGCGGGGCAATTCAAAAACAGAAAATGTGGAATGTTTTATTCTAGCCGTTGAACATAAAACTGCACAAAGGAAATTTTGATTATCGAAATATTAAGCAAAAGTGGTGGAGGCAGACACTTTTGGACGGAGTATAGGTATTGTTCAACGTGGATAAACAATCGGATTCTGTCAATGACATCTAACAATAAACTTTTTGGATATCTAAATTAAAAAAGTCAAATTGACTCTGGATGAAAAAACTCTGCATTTATGTTTTTTTTTAAATAGATATCCCTTTCAAAAGTATTAATCACTTGTACATGTATGTCTGTTATGTCTCTATACTGCTGAATAAAGTTGAATAATATCTTTAACAACCACAACGTGATAAGGAAATTGAAACATAGAGACTAAACATATCATTTCGGTGAATACCCACTGGTCTTTGTGTCTCGCAGTAGGATTTAAAAAACATCTTAATCCTTCCGCCCGTCTCCGCTAAAGCTAGAATAGGATTAAAACATCCGCTTTCTTGGTAAATGATATTAATGGTACGTATATTCATTCTTTATATATCACAATATAATGGCATTAGAAAAAAACCCGGAAATGCTTATAATCCAAAATGTAGTGATATTTAATTTAAGAAACCAAAATTACACCATTAAATGCTTGTAAAACCTCTTTGGAACAATCTGGTTTATGTGTGTATGCATTCATGGAGAGCAGTTCAAGGGATTGTTTGATTTATGTAATTTATTTTCTAGTTTTGATGTTTCAACTAAATGTAGTAGCTATAGATTCCAACGATAATATTAAAGGATGTCCAGATCGCTGCGAATGCAGTCTGGCAAAATGTAGCTATGGCACTGGAACAAGTTCAGTCTGTGTTTGGAGAGGTCTGAAAAATGTTCCTATGGGCTTACCAAATGGCACGTGTGCTCTGTAAGTTTTTCACTTTAAGTTGCATGGGACACCTATCGATATATGTTCATTATGATTTAAATATTTCCACCGGTTTAGAATTTTAAGATTTTATAGTATTTGAACAAAAAAATATATTTTAAAAATTTTGGAAAGGTTAAAATCATATCAGATCAGCGGAGTCTAATCTTACAGATTTGTAGTTCACGCTCTAATCAATAACTGCGCTACGCTGTTAAGTATCACTTTTGGAAAGGAAAAGAAAAAATATAGACTTTACTTGATTTCATTGTTAATTTCGTAAGAAAAACTGACAAAATGGATATGTCCATTACAATTTTAATCTTATTTTAACTACCGCTTTCGGAAAAATCCGGGATTAATATAGAGATTAGCTTACACTACTTCTGCATCAGTTTAGTCCGCAACGAAGATATTTCTCTTGCAAGCTTTAGTTAACAGTCAGTGTATGCAACATTCAAACCTTTAGAACCTTTGGAAAACTAACTGATATTCTGAGCCTAATTTGACAGTATTATTCTTCATACAGACAAGGTGTGTATGCATAAACAACTTTTAAAAGATAAGTACCATACGTTTTAACAATTTAAAGACCATCCTTTTAAATACACGTTGATTGTTTGCGTCAACTGTTACACATTTTTATTGTGCACATATTGTGTTTCAGAGACATTAGTTTCAACCAGATTGAAAGTATAGACTGTTATACCTTCAAAGACACAGTACAGCTTGAGGAACTGTAAGTGATGCGAGAGAAATTTCATATCTTTGTACAGTTAAACTATAAATATGTGGAATCATTACCTCTTTTATTTTCAAAATATTTTTGACAGGGATTTATCCGTCAACACCTTATCTGAACTTGGGACAAAAGTCTTCTATCGTCTTCTAAACCTAAGAGCATTGTGAGTTATTTAAATTGATTATATGGTACTAACATTGATGAGTCTATGAACGAAATATATCAAAAACCTTCCACTTTAAGGTTAATCTTAATGCAATAGACCATGTTTTGTTTCTTAAAAAATCTAATAAACAATAACGATGAATACAGGCAATCTGCAATGTTTTATACCTTTAGATTTGCTTGCTTTACTAAAAAAGAATTAGCTCGAATGATTGATTTAATTCAAAAATGGATTTTATTTCCTGTTCAAATTGTAAAGGTGTTAAATGCATTTTCCATCTGTTATTCATTGCTCTATATGCCAGAATAGAGACAAATATTAATTGTGAATCAGAAATTAGCTATATTTAAAAGTTTTAGAGTATTTGAAGCATACCATAATAATTAGTCAATTCAAAATAATCCTGTATATTAGTAGTTTAAATGATTTGCATGTATTGTTGAAGATTATATATGATGAAAATAATCTTGATTTAAGATTAACAACAAGAAACTTTACATCGTTTTCTGAAATAGAAATAAATGTTGTGTTATGTGCCGAATTTCAATAGTAACTGTACAGTACAGTTCAGTAGTAACGTTCGAAATAAATTCAACTGCAATAACAATCAAAAACACTCCATAACAACCTGTTATTCTACTATTTACATTTCAATACAAATATAATGACATGCACTTTGGTCTTTGGTTTCTGTTAAAAAAATCCTTCTCCGATAATCGTATCTCTGAAAAGTAAATCGATGTTATGTGTAGATAGGAATACAAGTATTTTCTGAAGTTAAGGTGTAGTTTCCCTAGATAAATCGAGTCGATAAACGTAATTGCTTTCGTGATCACATTATTGTTATTCCTATTTTAAGACTTTGCAATTGTTTTTTAACATTAAAAAAATAAATGTCTCTGTCTGATCAAAACATACCAGGTAGAAAATACAACCCCCTCCAGAACAAAAACAAGAAAAACCGAACTCTTGTTTGAAGCTGACACGTATTCATAGATTAATATGGATTATTTCTTTTTTATTTCTACCACCGTATTAGGTATTTCATTCACTCGAACACGTTACAAAGAACGTAAAGATTTGTAAAAACGCGTTTTGAAGAAAATATGACAACTAAAGCTGCTTTTTTAAGGAATATCCACTGAAAGACAAAACAAAGCATGCTAAAATCAAGGCATACATATTTTCGAAAATACTAAATCCTTTAAGAACGGTTCCCTATGTCTAACTTGTGCATGTATATCATTGCACATACCCATAATATACTCTATTGTAGATCGTGCGGTTACAGCACGGACTAGTGTTTCTGATAAAAAAAAAAGACAAAACGTTGTTCCTTGGATTTACTATTGCTTATTTTATTATGTTGGATATAACGTAGCTTGGGTCTGCAATTTAATCAAGACGTTATGCCAGCTGTATGACAAGCACGTGTTGGATCTTCACGCGAAGCTAGGCAACTCTTGAGATACGTTGACAATTTATCAATTGAAATATCGTACTCTTTTTTATCTATTGATTGTTGTTTCTTTTTCAAATATTATACTCCAAAGTGTAGTTCATTCAATGACAAGCTCGTGCAACCTAAATAGCTTGTTTAAAAAGCGACCGACCAACCGTAACATTCTCGACCGGTGCATATATCTATACCCCTGTAGGATTTGAGGAACGACCAAAACTAATATAGCGACCAAATAACACTATGCATTTATGTTTGCTTTGAAATTAACTTATTGCTGTATATTTACAGTTGTAATTTATTTCCTATGATAAAAAAAGAACATGTAATTTATTATTTCTTAGGTTAATGAAATACAACCAGATTGACACGGTAGAGATCAAGAGTTTTGAGGGATTATCAAATCTTGAAATTCTGTACGTATACATAGAGTGAAATAATTAAATTGGTTTTTTTCTGGTATGATGTTTCTCGGCGTTAAAAGGGCATAGTCACGATTTTGTCGTTCTTCTGTTTTTATTTTTTATAATGTTTTAGGAATGCATTTCTACTGATCAAATGTTTGAGAGTCAGGATTTTTTTTTTGGACCAAAATCGTGACCATGCCCCTTTAACATGACAACTTACCATAAATGGATAAATGAGATCAAATGAATGTCATTCCTAGAATACTTTAATGGTACACTTTCGAAAAAATTCTTAACAGAATAGTGGACAATCAAAGAAGTGGATTTAAAGAATTCACACATCCAATGAACTGTTAAGCACCAATAATATGATCTTAGTGAAATGCATTATTATAAACTACATACATATAAATTGGCTAGTGGTTTCAAGGCAATATGCAAACAATATCTAATTTCTGGTGTCTGTCTTAATTATTACAGAGATCTATCCGAGAACAGATTATCAGAAATAACTGGAAAAATACTATCGGATCTACCCAAGCTAAGGGAACTGTAAGTAATTTTTTTATAAATTATTTAAAAAAAATGCTTATACAAACATGTAGATGCTTACTCGTTAAGGTGTGTCGACAAAAATGCTTAAATGTGGTGTAAAAAGAGGGCTACAAATACCTCAGCCAAGGCATATTTAATGCAAAAAGTACCTGTTTTTGGAAAAAAAAATCCCATGTAAGCTTTGTCTGTAAGTATGTCTATCATATATAGTTAAATCTGACTTGAATTCATAAACCATTTCCCTTTTATCTACGACTGCCGTCATATTAGTTGCCATTTCTATTGTTACGATCATTGGTACACACCGCCTATATAAGGCACTATTAATGCTTTTTGCGTTCAGGTATTTTATTAACCCAAACACGTTTTATAACAGAGAGAAGTTTTAGTGACGTGTTTTGAAAAAAAAGATGACAACCACTGCTCTGATAATGAATATCCAGAACAAAGCAAATTAAATACACATAAACCCGAGCACACATAATTCGAACAAAAAAATATATTCTAGAAATTTTGGAAAGGTTAAAATCATATCAGATCAGCGGGGTTTAATCTTACAGATTTGTAGTTCACGCTCTAATCAATAATTGCGCTACGCTGTGAAGTATCACTTTTGGAAAGGAAAAAAAAATAGACTTTATTTGATTTTATTGTTTACTTCGTAAGGAAAACGTGACAAAATGGATATGTCTCATACCATTTTAACCTAATTTTAACTACCACTTCCGTAAAAAACCGAGATTATTATATAGATTAGCTTACACTACTTCTGCATCAGTTCAGTCCGCAACGAAGATATTTTTCTTACAATCTTTAGTTAACAGTCAGTGTATGCAACATTCGAACCTTTAGAACCTTTGGAAAACTAGCTGATATTTTGAGCCTAACTTGAAAGTTTTATTTTTCTGTGATTTACCATCGCTTATTCACTATGTTTGGTGTTGTGCTGCCAGAGTATACAATTCGATGCAAACCGTTATAAATTCTGGATGAACAACACACGCGAAGTAAGGCGGCACTATTTAGGCGGATACCTTAGACATTCTTTCATATAGTATACCGGGGACCGAAGTTCCTTTTTTTAATTGATCGTATCATCTTTGATTTTATTTTCTTACGCTTTTTACTACAAAGAGTAATTAATACCTTTAGACGTTCGTGTAATTTTAATGCCTCGATCGGAAAAGCAACCGACTGTAATTTTTTCGACCGGTATATATACCCCGGTTGCAGTACTAGTTGTGAAGCTGTTTGTAAATATTACATTGACCGTATTACCATATGATGTTAGTATTATCCTGGCTTAGAAAAAGTACGTACAAAATTGATAATTTCATTTCGACCGAGTCACAGGGCGATGTAAGATGTAGGTTCACAAAAAAAGACCTCTACAGCGAAGTACTTTTAACTGTTAAGAGGTCTGCTATAGGGGTTGTAGGGATAGCGGTGATGAAAGAGAAATGTGATGGGCCTTTTACGAGTAGTGTTCATATTTATTAATAAAAGTGATATTAAATAATAGAGATCTTATATCGATCTTTCAATTGTGATTTTTTTTTCACTCAAAAAGATAACTGATAGATTCATAAGAAACACATTAATGTGTCGAGACACATCAAACTTAAATATTTACATTTTCAACTGTCTTTGTCTGTGATAACATTATGAATGAATTTTACGGCCTATATAGCTCAAAACTGTCATAAAAGATGAGCGACACAAAATGGGCGTGTCATACAGCATAACCGAAAAACGGTATTGGCTGCGCCGGTTATTAATACATAGCAAGTGCAACATCAAAAAATATTGTTTTTAAGTGTACAAATTGAAAATAATATAAATATAAGTAATACGGATTTATTATTTGAATAATATGAAGTTATAATATTGGTCGGAGCATGGTCAAATTAATAATATAATAAAGCCCTGATCGTGCTTTATTGGATTTGACCACGCCCCAACCAAAATTATCACCTCATTATACTCAAATAATGATTCCTTGTTCCTGAAATAAATGTATAATATATATATATATATATATATATATATATATATATATATATATATATATATATATATATATCTATATATCTATCTATCTATCTATCTATCTATCTATCTATCTATCTATCTATATATATATATCAGATTGTTGGATGGAAACCAAATTGCCACGTTAGACGAAGACGCTTTCGAAGGACTTTTGAACTTACAAAAATTGTAAGTTAAGAAATGTGTTAGTGTTATAGATTAAAAAACCCACTGTTATGGTAATTTGAAGTATCTATCTTCCTTAATTATCAAAGTAGAGTGAAAACCCATTTGGCAAGACACGTTTAATGCTTATTACATATTAATTATAAGACAATGCTATCAATATATGGATATAAACTGTGAAATCGTGACCATGCCCCTTATAGTTATTGCATGTGAAATGTAGATTAAAAGATACCGCCATCAGTATATGAATATAAACTGTGTACTTAGGTCATTGACAAGAAACAATATCGTGATTTTGACGAAGGATATGTTTGTGACGACTCCGACTTTACAGTATCTGTGAGTATTTGTAAAACACTCTAATTATTCTGTTAACAAATCATTTATACTGAGCAGCAAGAAAAAAATCTTTTATTCTTTGGGCGAACTGAGAATATCAATAATTCATTATACGAGAATAAACAATATATTAGTATATTTTTTTTTTACACAAAACATTTCTCCTATATACTATCTAAATAGTGTAAGATTACATATTCAAAAATTATTTAAGGTTACATGTCATGCTCCGTTTTAAATTTTGCTATATCTAGTGGTCTAAGTTTACGTATCTGTAGTACTGCAGAAAAATGAATTAATACAGGAAGTCTTTCATAAGGTATATCGAAAAAAATCCTTTGAACTGCACTTGCGCTTTGGAACAACTGATGATATTTATGCAGACTTCAGGAATGCTAGCGTACAATTCAAGAAACGATCTGCTCTGCAGCAGTCCAAGACATGTTAGGAAAGTATATATCATCGACGTTCCATTTGACAATTTGGAATGTGACACGATATATGGCAAGTATTATACATGTAACCTTAGTATTCACACCTTTCCATCTCAAGGAACAGACAGTATGACAAAATAATTTAATCTGGTTTCATTTAAATACAATATTTTTACTCCAAAAGATACTAGAAGTGTGGTAAATTGTTGACAATTGAATTTGCATAGTCTAAAGAATGATTTGCTGTAGCAGTTTTAGCGTTTTACATAATTTGACATCCACTTTTTTTGGCAAATAGAAATAATGATAATATATAAAGTTGTTGGAAAGAGAAAATAAAAATAACAGATTTACAAGTATACAAGCTGCATTTGAGAAATTAATTAACTATTATCTCATTTGAAAACCATGTACTTTTCTTGACCTTGATCAAATCTTCAAAAATAATATTTAACATTTAAATACCGATCTAAACTTTAAGAAAAGAAACATAATCGGTTCACAAGTTGGTCATGTGATGCATAACCCGCGTCAAAAATGTACAGATTTTGCGTCATTGTTAAACTTTTTACATCATTTACGATAAAAAAAAAATGTTTCGGTAAAGAACGCAAGTTATGACACAAAGCAACAAAGCCGCTAAATGACATTTATCATTGAAAAAGAATGCTCGAAATATCCTGAACAGATTACATCGATTTTACCGTTTTCAAGGAAGTCAACAGAATCTATATGAAAGTACGTAAACTATCACTGTATAATTGATTTTTTTGTGTGGATCATTGATAACAGCAAGTGGAATTATTATTGTTGTAATGCACAAATACTGAATTTAAAATGGTGAATATGGTTTTTTTTTCTGAGTCTAAGCAGTTACCATGGAAAAGAAAGTGATCATTCCATGCAAAACTTTGTTCCGGTGAACCATTACAAGCAGGAGATGGTACTAAGAAGTTTTTATTTCACAGCATGATTGTTATGATTTATTGTAAAAGAACATCTTGTGTTCTAATTTTCATGTTTCATGTAAAGGAGTTTCTAACAATGCAAAACGTATTCAAGGTTTACGACTATCAAACGTGTTTATCAATAAAACCAAGAATCATACTTCAGGTTTGTTTTTACTTTTCTTCTTGAACTATCATCCAACTACCTTTCAATTCTAATTTTTTCCGCACTTATACCTCCGACTGATAGAATAATGTTCAAATAACAAGGTATTTCATTAACACAGCTTCACAGAACTGTGTAATTGAATTATATCATGTTTATGATTGTTTAAATATGAATATGTTGATAAGTTTTAAGCAGGCATTTAAACAGATTAGTTTACTCTATTCTATTTTTTTAGTAGTTTCAATGGAAAACTACGTAACTATGTTGTATGTATTTTGTAATTTATTAAATGCATTCGATAGAATGAAGAAGAAGAGAGTACTTTTGAATCACAAATTTATTGAATAGCTAGTTATATTTCTTATTCGATCAAAACTATATAATGTGCAAAATCATTAAACTATCATAACATTTTTAGAGCTGGTATGGCATTGAGACCTGTAGTTTTTGTTTTCTTTTAATATTTTAAAATTCATATACATGACGTATCAAACAAAATATTGTCAGTTTGAGGACTGTTTGCTTTGATAATTCAATTCAATTTTTAACTGAACCTGTGCTAAAAGTTAGTGTATCATCAATCATGATTCAAATTTTCGATAATTGATCAAAACATGTAATTTTTTTTTTCTAATATATTACTGTTTTGAATGTTTATAATGAACTCAATTTATAGCTTTGATAGGACAGAACACTGATTTTGTTTTGAATATGTTCGAAATGGACTGTTTTCTTGCCAATCAATGTATTTTGTGAGCATTGAAATCCAAAAAATCGCCGAATGGCGTTAACATTTTGATACGATCTGACCATCATTGATCCACAGGGTTATATTATATTAATAGTGCCTGTTTGGGAGGGTAACAGTTGAAATTGACACCCCGAGAAAACAACTGTCAACCGACGCGAAACGGAAAAATATTTTATTATACTGAATGTCTTAATTTAAGAGAAATTATTACTAATTTTATATAGAAATGACGTGAATTCTACGACGAACCGTACGCGCACAATTTATGCGCATGTTACAATTCGTTGTGATACCCGTTGCCAAGTGTGTTGCTTACGCTGGGGGTAATAGAACGGATTATCAACTGCGTATTAACCAATCAGATTTCAGTATTTAAAATGAAAGTAAAATAATATACATAATGTAGGTTTGGCGTAGAATATTGCGTTCATGTTATGATTATTAAAAATCAATGTATTCAGATCCAATAGATAGAGCGATTTTACTTTATCTTGATTTTTCTAGTACCATTAATCAGCAAAGAATATGCACAGAAAAGGAACTTTGCTCTGGATTTTGTATGAAATATTATATGCCTTTTGTGGCTGTCCAGGTTATCATCAATTCTAAGAATGGGGTAAATGTTACCTGTAAAGGGTTATAAACACAGAGTGTATGAAATTGTACAGTTCATACAACCGACGTTGTTTATTAATAAGTTTTAACCGTTTCAGAAGTGTTTTTTTTTTAATATTAATTGTTTTAAAATACTAAGATATATAAATGTGTAATAGATAACACAAACTAACTTTAAACTCAAAGGTGGCAGTGTATTTATAGAT